>JAVSBV010000043.1:6432712-6446660 GCA_033117975.1 Parotocinclus spilosoma | reverse complement strand
AGTATTTACTCAGCGGATGAATACTCACCAAAAACGGGAAGTAACACTAGAGCATCGCCAGCCTGAGTCGCTACTTGTTCGCTGTTTGTGAAAGTTTCATTACAGAATAAATTCATTCAAACCCTACGATGTTCCCCAAACGTTCTGCAAGTTCTACCGCTAAAATAGTGTAGAAATACCAACATAAATACAGCGCCGATTTTCGTTTATCGCGGGTGGTCCTGGAACGTAACTACCCCCCCATAAACGAGGGAACACTGTACTAGTAATGCAATCCTTAATTAACAATCAGGTGAAAAGCCAGTTAGCCTGGCATGTGATGTGAAAGGTGATTATATGAGGCCTTTCTGTTATTCTCTATGTATGAGTATTCGAGTTTGGCTCCGTTAACGCCCTTCTGTAAGCAGCAAGGGTTTTCGGGAGCGTTTGACTCACATTTCCATAGATATGAAGGTAATTTCCTGAGCTCTGAGTACAATAAACGTGGGGTTTCGAGTGAAATCCTGTAACTGTCAAGAACTCTACCCTGCGGCATCACGAGATCTGTTTGGATAACGTCATTTCCATGGCTTTCAGGTCAAGCCTTTTGCTTCCGCAGCGATCGGCTCATTTCCAAAGTTTCCTTTTCTTTGTGAGCGGTAAAGGTGTGGAATAATTCATAGGATTTAAAAGGGACAAAAGGCTGATGGGGGAGGGAGTGACAAGTTGTCAGTGATAAAACCAGAGAACGAAGGAGACGGCGGAGGCGGGAATGAAAGACGAAGGGTAAACACTCGCTTATTCCTCTGCACAGGGGACCTCGATTTATTTACCTGTTTATACCCTTCAGTAGCTTCAAATGTTTTCGAGACATCTTTATGCACAGCCCCTCGGTGCGTTTGTTGATTTGGAAGAGTTTGGTGTAGCCGAATGCCTGATTAGGAACTGAGGAAGAATCAGCCAGGCGTTGGGCCTGAGGATGTTTCTTCCCTCGTTCGTTTCGAACACACACACACACACACACGCAGCCTCAGACGCTTCACTTCAGCCCTCTCTTTAATATTCGCTCCTCTGCCTCTCACCTCCAGCGCCAACAGCATCGAGGCTACTGAAGTGTGAATTAAAGAGCCCTAATCCTGGCTACTGGACCTACCCAATCCTTGCTTGACCTTCTAAATTCAGCTTTTTTCAATCACAGCAGCAACGTGCAATCAAGTAAACCACACACAGCTGACCTAACCCAGAAATATTGACTATCCTAAGAGCCGAGTATCGACCCTGAATCATCATGCCCTGTCTGGAGGCTCTAATAGCAGAGATAAGAATGACAGGTTGAATGTTTTGATTTGGTTAAGGCTTGACACGGGGCTGACAAAGCCAGTAAGAATGTCATGTACTCCATAATGCATGAAGCAGCATCACCTGTGGTCTCAATGTGTCCTTTAGCATCCAAACCTGTAGAATCGTCAGCAAACCTGTTTAAAGTTAAGCCATTTCATATTTATTTACAACGGAGCATTGTCTCAAAGCAGCTTTAAAATATGATATTATCTTAAAAGGACGCCAATTCCAAATTGAGCAAACCGACAGCGTAAAGGAAAAACTCCTGAAAAGTTGTAAGGAAGAAACCATGGGAGGACCAAGAGTCAAAAAGGGACTTGTCGTCCCTGGGTGGCCTAAATGTTAAGGATATTACACTTGCTGTTCTGAAAATTCCTGTGTCTTCAAGTGGACTCATTCCCTCTTGGTTGTGTGCAGCCATTGAGGTAGGTTTAGGGTGATGAATTGTGTGCATTTATATTTTGTATTTATATTTATATTTTGGTATGTATTAATGGGGAATAGTGCAGGACCAAGCCGGACCAAACTAGACTGGAGACTCTTAGACACCTAAAAAGGCAACTCGACCACACAATCCACCAACAAGCATACATCACTTCACCAGAGGTGTGATACGAAACATAGAGGATTAGTGTTAGGAACCAGAGTAAGCCAACCACGCCTTTTGTTAGCATGCCTTTCGGTTCCGGTTCATATCAGTCTCGGTCCCATTTCCGTCTTGCTAGAGGCAAGGTTTCATCTAACAACATGGTGAACTTTACAGAGCGTCTGACTGCCACTGTCAGGAAAGAATATCTGCTCGCTACTTCCATTCACAAAGAAGTAAAGCAGCGTGAAGGACACGCTAACACGTTGAAGTAATAAAAGCATATTTACACACATTTCTCATGCTTTTGGTAAGACCCAAACACCTTGGCATCACTTTTTGATTGCGTTTGTTTGCCTTACTTCAAGCATTCCTGTCAAACCCATGTTGTTGCAGGACAAAAGGACTGCTGGAGGGGGTGAAGGTGCTTTAACAGCATTCATGTTGTCCTGCTGATGCTTTTTTAAAATGCATAAAAACTTGCATAAATAATACAAGCTGCTCGGGCAGCTGCAGGCTCCTCAGGGCCAGGGCGCGAAATGTCGAGAAACGCCGCAAGACAGCAGCACAGTCTGAGAGTGCAGGGCCTGGCTGTTAAATGTCAGACATGTTTGCCCTACCTTCAGCCTACTCTCAGCAGTGTAAATAAACCCTTTTTTTCTTAAAGTAAACGGCGTTCAAGGGAAAATACCAGCTCTGTTTGTCCAGGATCTCTGTAGAGCATTTGGAAAACGTCACTACCATTTCTTATTTAAAAATGTCCTGAGCTTAAAATGAGCTCATAAGTATCCGCTAAAGCTGCTCAAACTTCTCGTTGTTACGTTAGCCTTCTCGGACACGCCCAGTCCTGGGCAGGGGGGCACACAAGGAGGTCTAACTTTGCCCTATAAATAAATAAAATATTTTGCTCTCCATTACTGTGTTTACAGTCTTGGATGAACCATATTTGAGCTGAGGGATGCTCAAAATTTCAACACAATAAACACAGATTGCACATGCAAGCCATGTCCACAGGACCCTGTAAACCCCTTTAGGCTTTGATGTAACATTTGCAACATAAGCAAAAAAACACAGAGTTCAGTCCAGAATGGAGTGCACATGATCTAACAGACCGGCCAGAAACAAGACTGAACGGTGAAAACCATCGCTTTGGTTGGCAGCCCAATCATCCCTCGGTGCTCTACACAATCCCTGATGGTTCTGAGATCAACTGGAGTCCCGTACAAGGTATGCCTGCTCCTGTACCCTTTCTATTCCACAGCTGGGAACTTTTCCAGTCCTAAATACTAAGAGTCCCAGTACTGTAGCATCCAGAAATCACACACATAAACACACAATTGGTGCTTCAGGTTTATTCGGGAATGTTTTTTGGGAATTGTGGACTCCCACATAACTCAGACTGGGATAACACAAAAATTTGACAGAACACCATAAATTCAAATATACAGTACTGTGCAAAAGTCTTAGGCCATCATTAGATTAACCTGAGCAGTCAGTGGTTAATATACTGAACTACAGTCCAGAAGGTCCAGGGATCAAATCCTACCTCTGCTAGACTTCCTAATTTAAGTCCCTGAGCAAGGCATTGCTTGGTTTATGAGGTTGTATCAGTTGTGATAATAAGGAAGTCTGCTAAATGTGCCCGTTATGTTCTAAAAATGATTGCAGGATTTTTCGCGAAAGGCCCTGAAATCTGAAGTGTCTCGTCAGCCCAGCAGACTGTAAATGATTACCCTAACTCTTCTGTTCTAAACACCGTCCACGAAGTCTGGCACTCGTTTAGGCTTTGGGGAGCTTAATAAAATAACGCACTCCAGATTCCCAAAGGGTTTTCCATTCAGGCAGTGAGCAAACTCTGTTCAAGGTCACCTTCACATCTCATACACTTGTGGGATTACTGCTACAACACTGTCAATAATGTATTCTGGTAATACATTCAAATTAATTCAGAGCATCATTAAATATGCCATTTATATAGACTTGTAGGTCTCCCGACATAATAACGGGGATCCTGAAAGGATACGAATTAACATTTCATATGCTCTAGTAGACGGGTCAGTGAGAGAATAGGGTTTATGGATTTGCAAGAATCTATGCTATTATTTATCACACAGAAAGTGCTTGCACAACCACAGACCCAGCCCAGTGTTCTCCAAGAAACGCAGAACGTCAACGGTAAGACCAAACCGTAGACGGATCCGGGCCAGACTTGGTACTTCCGAATCCAGCATGATTTGCCTCATATCTTTCTACAGTGGTGGGCTACAATCCAGAGACGCTCAGTTGGTATAGAACCTTCACCCATGTTTTAGAGTTAATCCAGATCTGGGAGACTAGAAATGGGCAGCACATGCAAACCTTTGTGCCCAACGTGACAGTGGCACAACCAGGTTTTATTAAAGCTGAAAGCTGTTCTTGTACTGCCCCAGTTCATTGAATAAAATACTGCTCACCAAAATGAACCTACTTTTTGTGAGTTGTGTAGTTGTAGTTTTCACAGCGGCGGTGTTTAGACAAGCCCCCCCTCCTCATTACCAATAGACGGTCTAGGTGCCAGCCAATGGTACCTTGGTCCACCTCTGGTTCTGGAGTAGACTCAATGCACAATGATCAGCTTGGCTCACTGAAGTGCAAAATGTCTCATTGATTTTTGCCAATGTATCGCTTTAAAAGCAAGGTACAGCAGGGTTGGTGGTGGAGTGTCCCTGAAGTGTCCTGTCTCTATCCCTTACTGACGCTTTAGCTTTACATACTGGAAAAAAGGAAGACGAGCCTCGACCTATCGATCACTCTGTAAAACACCGTCTCTTTATCAGCTAGGGATTTACGCCAGGCGTATATATCAAAGATAAACGCTGCTGTCCTGCCGAGGCACTTTCCTGCATGGTCAGCTACAGCACACACACATACACACACACCCACATACCCGGCGTGGTGCTGACAGCTGAAAAGGGGGTGCTCTTGAGATTGGCACGGTTGCTTTATTGCCCGGGAAAGGTCAGTGCAGCCATAAACAACTGCTCCTGAAGCAGAAATGCTGATTAGAAGCTGGTAGATGAGCTCACACCTCAACCTCCAGTCGTCTCCAACACGCTTTCAATCCTGCGTTCTGACCGCACAAGGACAGGCCATGTCTAAGAACCAAGACGAATTGCTTATTGTTCTTACGACACCCTCTACGGCTGTTCGGCAATTCCAGCCTCATGGGGAAAAAGAAAATGCATATCCCAGCTTTGTTTGAAGTCAGGGTCAGTCAATGACACTCCTGGAGCAAAGAGAGTTGAGAGCCTTGTCTAAGTGGTAGCTCAACCAAAGTGGGAGTTTGGCTAACAGCCCAAAGCCCCTCACAACTGAACCACCAATGCAGTTGACAGACAGGGCCTTGGAACGTCTACCTAGATCAGGAGGTCCAGAGACAAGGATTTCTGTGTCGGAAGTTAGATCAATTCAGTCTTGTCCAGATTGAACTTCAGATGTCCAGTGTTTTGCCCTCTAGGAAGAGATTTCAGAGGTGAAAAGTAAAGCTGAATATCATCTGTGTATCACTGAGTGGAGAAACCATGGGGATCTAATCAATGAGCCCAATGATTTACTATACATTCAGAACAGGAGTGGACCGAGGCCTGTGCCCTGAGGAACCCCTCGAATCCTACGAGGTGATTTTAAAAGTTTAGCGAGAAGCAGGGAAGCACCTTTTAAGTTTTAAACTTTTAATTCTCTTTTTTAATCAAAGACTACCATTAAGAATCTCCCAGTAATAAATCCCACACCGTTCAAGAGCCTGACATTGATTTTTTTCCGAGCAATTCAGATCGAAAGTAAGGCCATAAAACAATGTCAAACTGCCACGTCGAAGAGCATTAAATAACTTTAATGAAAATGAAGAAAGAGTTAGGAAAGGTTTTTTAAGCCGTTCTGACTTTACAGGAAATGCCGTGAGTCAAGAACTCAAAGGTTAGCATTTAGAAATCACAATGGCAGCATGAGGAAATGTGCAGTTTAAAAAAAAGATCCTGATAAATACCGTCCTCGGGAGTGGAGAAAATAAGCCGAGAGTGGAGTTCAGCACCAGGTGTACTGAGTGGGTGTTCTGTAAAACCGCTTATTGAAATAAATCAGAGGAGGGACAAACTGAGCGTGACCTTTCAGAGATGTTTGCGCTTACAAATCGTTCTTTTCTGTTTCTGAGAATTAAGCCTCCGTAATCTAAAATGCCCAGATTTTTTTTCTCTCTTGAACTTTGGCTGTAGTTAAGTGAAGGAAATAAGGCTGGTAAAGTTATAGTAAAAGCCTGACTGTCTGTGTAGTTCTGGAAAGTGCCTGTACTGTTGCACTGTAAAGCTGCAAATAGTGTCAAATAATTAAAAAAGAAACAGGTTTGATCTCAAACGGACTGATGGAACCTTTGCCTGACAGGACCGGCTCTTAATTGAGTACAATTAACTCAGTTTCTGATGTGTGTGCATGAATTTCTAACAGGGCAGTTATTCATTACACTCAATTACACGCAACTAATATAAAAAGTGCAAAAGTCTTAGGCCACCATTAGAGCTTTTAACCAGGATTTAGGCTTGTATAATAATTTAAATACTATTACTCCACCCCCTATAAAAATAAATGAGCATCATATGACACAATTAGACACCCACAACGATCTACCAGGCTAAAAATAAGGGCTAAAGTTCAAACGTGGCCCTGAGATTTAAACACGCTTTTCTAAATAATGCTCAATACTTTGTGCTGAGAAATTTCAAAGTGCATACGGAAATGGCTCAGACCCACACCCGAAAATTTCGAATTCACACTAACGAGGAATAACCCTGTCGAAAAAAAATGGGCTGAAGCTTCAGAGAGAGCGTACCCATTGGTCCCTGACCTTCGCCGTCTAAAGTTCATAGTTAACAAGAACATCCAAGAGATTCCCAAATTATCCCTGAATCCCAAAATGCCCAAGTAATCTATGCAGTGATAAATTGTTAATGGTTTCGTCCTGGGTGCGCTGTAACAAATCGAGTTTTGCACTTGCTTTTTTTTTGCGTTTAATTATTATTATTATTATTAAAAAATGTTTATTTTATTTTATTCATTTCTGTTAATGTAACGCTGCAGAAAATGGAACTAACATGCTTGTAATCACACTCCTGCACATGGCTTACTGGTGCAGAAACGAAGTGAAACACCACCTCCGAGTCCTGTTATAGCTTCTATAGGAACGTACTCGAGAGCGTACGGTAAGCAATTTCCCACAGTCACACAACAGCAGATCATTCAATCATCAGCTTGGTCTCGGAAATTAGAAAGAGTTCCATTCGAAAAGCAGCATCGAGCTACTGGGCGGTCATTGCAGAGGGTGATATTGCTGTGCTGTTGGACAAAAGTCTTTTTTTAACCAAGATTAGAGAGGAACAGCATAAAATGTACAACATTGCACCAACATTTAAATACCACCAACCTAAAGCATGATGTTTACTTGAGATGCTTCTTGGTTGTCTGAGCAAACTAGAGAAACTGCACATGGATACAGGGAGGACATCCACCCTGCACACAGGCTGAGTCTGAGGTAAGGAACGACCTGGGAAATTCTACCCACATACCCAACATCGGGTCCTGGGACCAGTACCACAGGATGGGACTTTCACCAGTTGTTGGTTGGCCCCCATTCGCCTCTACTGACTGGGTGTAGGGCCTTGTTTAGGATATTTTCCAAACGTGGCCATAACGATGTTCCACCCAGGTCTTTACTCTGTGTTTTTCTCCCTTTCAAAACGTCAACTCCAAGAACAGACTGTTTACTTACTTATATCAGAGATGTTCATAAGTCGCAAAATACAAGTCCAAGTCAAGTCGAGTCTTTTGGCTAGAGTTCAAGTCAAGTCTCAAGTCAATACAATATATTTAAGTGTATGATTAAAAATACACAGCTATATATATATATCCCCATAAAAAAAACACAACAGATGAACTTTGTGTAAAACACAACTATCTTTTACTCCAATGCTTCCTTTTTAATTTTTTTTTAATTATATGCATTTTTTTTACTTAGAAAAAAGACAATTTCTGTGTTTTCTTATCTCTCTTAAACATTTTAAAACATAGAGCGCATGTTATATGTTGCCACCAATCGGTTATATATAAGAAATTAAATTAAATTCCCTGGAGCCTGTGGGCTACCACATACGGTACTCCAGCCGAAGCCATGCTAACTTCGTTTGTTTACACTTGACGCTTCTCTTCGATTTCCCGCTGGCGATAAGCGGATGTTGTGATGCGTCACAAGACAAGGGGCTGTCTAAATAAAAGTACGGAAAAATTTCCACACAAAGAAAGTAACTTTGAACTATTAAAACTTTGGCGCACAGTGCCTGGATAAAGGGCTGACTCTTAATGTTTACGAGTCATTTTAGACGAGTCCAAGTCGAGTTGAGAGTCATTAGGGACGAGTGAAGTCTAAAGTCTTTTTGTAGGCGACTTAAGTGTGACTTTGAGTCGAGTCGCTTACTCGAGTGCCCGTCTCTGACTTATATCTAAAATATCTCAGAGCTTAACAGCTGTAACGGCTCCCATTAGTATCGCTTCTAAAGTCTCCAAATAAGCCTACAGATATTTCTCTCTGCCTGGTGTAAAACAAGTTCAGTCTTTCAGCACTCACTTCTCTTTAAGAAGCAGAAAGTCTGACGATGTTCCCTGTGCGCTCGGTCAGATTCCGTCTAATGAACACATCTGTTCCAGCATTCAGTCGATCCGCTCCAGTGTTGTCGCTCGCAAAAAAACCATCTGACAATCCAATAATGGGCTGGTTGAGAATATGATTACGCGTGCTAATTGAATTGCACTGTGTGAGCACACATCTGCTTCTCCCCCCCGCCCCCCCACCCGCCCCCCAGCCCACCAGGGCAATCACTTCAGAGACGCTGCCTTTAATTTCACAGCCCATGGCTCGACGCGAGCAGGAAGGCAGATTAATGCGGCTCGTGCCGTGGCCCGGTCCGTCACCATGCTCGCCTCTTCAAGCTCCTTTAATGAATCCGAGGTCGTGGTTTTATCAGAGTCCTTCTCCTGACTTTACCCTGGCCAGACTTCGACTCAGAGCTGGTCACCGAAGATCTTAAATCCATCCAAATCAGGTCACTCTTTGCTGTTCTTCTATTTGTCACTGTCAGGCCGTTTCACAAAGACAGATGCCATTTCTATCTTTTGGCTAACAGCTATTGTTTTGGCTCAACATAAATGTGTTTTACGACCACAATTATGTTTTTCATTAAAAACACCATAACTATAAATCACACGTTATGAATCGCAGGCCTACGATCATCAAGTGTTACAATGCCGGCGCTGCTCTCGTTTCATTTAGGGTGTTAATAAACGATCGTAGATTGACCAGGAGCGCCCAAATTTCTGCACAAGACCATAACATGGACATAAAAGAAAAATTGTGACTTTTTTTTTGAGAGGTGCGGCTCATTATTAGTCCAAAAGACGATTTATTCCTCTGTGAAGAAAATCTACGAAACGAACAAGATCAGAATCAGATAAATGGCATTTTCTTCCCAGAAACATGGCCATTTGCAAATCTATTTGTTTTGATATTTGTTAAGTAATATTACAGCATTAAGCAGCCACCTTGATCCAGGACGGCTTATTGCTGAAGTTAGCAGCAGAGGCTTAGGTGGCTTTCAGTATTCAAACTCAGAACCTTCTGATTAGTAGTGTAGAGCTTAACTGTTCTCGTTCACACAACGTAAATGTGTTTAATAACGAAGAAAAAGAGCCTGGGTTCCTGGAGCTTAGGTTGAAATTATATGTAAGGAAACCATCATAAGAAAAAAAGAATGTACCAAAAAAGGAGCTTTTTAAACAATACTGATATTGCTGAAGTAATTTTTGTTTCTCCTCCTACACATCAGTCCCGTTTTTTTTGATGATCAGAAATACCAACCGGACACTTACGACCGTTATTGGTTTTACGTGGAATCGATAATGAAGAGCCTGTTTTGAAACAACTAAGAATCGGATAGCCAAGCCAAGGTTGTGATAATCCATCGAGTGATAATCCTCTTGAACTATCCTCTTCTGCACTACAAATTACCCAACGATTACATTTCTTTGCTCGTGGCTCTGCTTGTTTTTCTGAATTCAAAAAAGAGCAAGTGCAGGTGAGGTGGAGAATAATTTGTACATGCCGTGACACATGCTTGTGCGCAGAGGCTACGCTGTAAACCACGCTTCAGGCTCGGTCCTCATTACAGCAGCCATACCACCTGCCTGGGGGCTTCACTATAGGGGCTTTTTGAAGAACAGCCATGTCTGAAGCTATCTGTAACACGGGCAGAATGCCTGAGCCCCTCCGTTTAGCGGGGCGGATCAGCGAAAATGAAATATAATCGATTTTGCAATATTTGCAATGTTGATCTGGATTCTACAAGGTGAAAAATGTCATTGTGGCTTTGTGTGTACAATTAAAAGTTAGGTATCAGACGCTGCTTGGGCACACGCCTGAGCCATGCGTTCTGCAGAAAAAAAGTGCTCGACTTCTGTGACCCTGTCCAGGAAAAGTAGGGTGGAACAAATGTTAATAAAGATACTATAATACGAGCTTTCCTGATTAATGTACTGGAGATGACCACTCCCTACATCACGCACTGCCGACTTCCTCATCTGAGTATCTCATTAAACTTGCCCAGAAAATTTTAAATATAAAATTCAGAGCGGGAAATCAGATTCCCATTAAAAAAAAGGTGAAATATTGTAAGTCGGACCATCGTAAAACGGGGTGTACCTATAAAATACTGATATTCTTATATTCACGATGATTGTAAAGTAAACTTTACAGCCCTATCATGCTTTAATCTACAATTTCATCTTTCGTAGATCTTTTTTACGTGATTCATAATACGAACCCGAGCCATTTATTGACTGTGAGTGAGTCAGTCAACGACTTAGCCTAAAATGGAGAGAAGCTTTTGCTCTTCACTCTGGTTTTACGACCTCGTTTTTATCTGGCTGAACTGAAACATCACGCGGTTTAAACTTTTACGGCGTCTTTTTGGCCACAGCCAATTGTTTTTTCCATCCTGCTTCCCCGTAGCTCAGTGGCACGGATAACGGCCCGAATCAAAGTCGCCTCCATTGAGCTGTCAAAAAGCCACCTATAGAATGCTGGATCTAATATCTAACCAGAGTGCTGGATTGGAGTCCTATTACTAACCGTTCTATTTCTCTTGGACTGCGTGCATTGTCTGCTTGCGTTAGGTATCATTGTAGCATGTGACAGCTCACAGAATGGCCTTCTGGACCAGCGAGCATCAGCTCTGCCGTCCCAGAGGGCGACGAACGATACGGTCGAGCGAGTGCACAGACAGAGCCAGTAGCACGCCATTCACTCTTTCTTATGGGATCTGCGGCGTCCAGGCGCTCTCTTGATTCAGTTTTTATCTCCTCATGATTGCTTTGTGCGCCGTCTCATACTTTCTCAAGATTGCAACATCTGACCGCATGCCAGAGATGTCAGCCGTGGTATAACGCAACTGCATGCTTTATAAGGCTTTCCATTACTTAGGTGAGCACTTCATGACTGACAAGAACCTCCAAAAACAACCAGGAACGGCGTAACGTAGGTGTGATGCACAACGTTATGTAACAACGCAGACTCAGGAGGTGGGAATTCAAGTAAACGAACAGCAGAAAATGCAGACATATTATATATCTCGCTGGCAGAATGTCCTCTGGCTTCTGACCACATAAGGATCTGGACTATTGATCAGAAGATTGTGAGTTCAAATCAAAGCTCCGTCAAGCCACTGTAGGGCCAGCTCGGGTTAATTCACTCTGGAGTCTGCTAAATGCAATGCACATACAGTACTGTGCAAAAGTCTTAGGCCGCCCATTAGATATGGAATTTTCACAGAAGTCAAATGACCATCAATAACTTATTGAAATGCATATAAACGGGTTGTATTTCTGGTTTCTAGTTGTACTCACAATGGTAAGCTTATGGTGGCCTAAGTAGTAAGGACACTGAAGCAGATGTTTTTTTGTCAACCTGTGGATCAGTGTTGTCACTGTTGCCCATTCAGGGCAAACAGAACAACACAACCGTACCGATGGCAATAATCATCGAAATCATGACGTATCACCAGTTTTGTTTGACCGTCTCAGAGTTTTAGCAGGACACTCGATTAGAATTCATAATTCATCAAACTGAAGAAGGATTCCCATATTGGGGTGCATTGATTACGCAATCAAAGCAATCTCGCATTGTTTTGACCCCTATTGTCATCCACGCTGCATCATACATCTCAAATATTGTTTTTTGTGGATAAACATTTTTGCATTATCTAATTAGCGTGCTCAGTACCGCAGATGGTAGGCTTCGCACCAGGGAAAAAAAAAAAAGCTTTTTTCTGGATGGCTCTGCTTGCAAAGCCGGACAGCTCCTGAGATGCTTTTAAAAGATCAATGGGAAGCAGGTCAAAGACTTTAGAGGACGTCTGTGATTGAGTTTAGATCGCGTCGTGTATCGCCCGTCACTTAAAAGCCCTTGCTTTTGCACGACCCTGCTTTTCTACCGCAGTCAAACCCTAGATTCTGAAATTGAAACATTCAGAACAGAACGGCTCAAGTTTTCACTTCAGTTAGCCTTTTAGCATATACGTCACATTTACAGCATTTATCGCACGCCTCGGAGCAACAACTCTTCGATTTAAAGTTAGGGATCTTGTTCAAGTGCCATCCTGGGGGAACTAGAGGTTGAGCTCACAGCCTTCTAATTAGCAGCCCAGACGATCTGTGACCGAGACACAATCCCTCCGCCACCCCCCCCCCCCAATCCCAAAGAGTCAATGTAGCATTTAGCAGACTTCTTCACTTCCACCTGATACAATCTAACAAGGTACAATCCCACAATTCCCGCTCTTGGCAGGAATCTTAGAGACTGCCTTTCCAGCTAAGAGATCACTATGGAGCTGTGGTAGCCTAGCGATTAAGGTGCTGGACTCTGGTTCAAATCCCACCTCTGCCAAGCTGCTACAGTTGGGCCCTTAAGCAAGGCCCTTAACCCATTAATTCTTGGATTGTAAGACTGTATGAGTTGTAAGTCGCTCTGGATAAGGGCGTCTGCTAAATGCTGTAAATGTAAATGTAAGACTAATCGGCAGCACAGGACACAAGGCAGAATGGAGCTGATCCTGGACAGGGTGCCAGTTCATCACACACATACAGTCATACTCTGGGAATGATGGTTGATCGCAGAGCTTTGTAATGTGGAAGGAAACCTAATGGACACGGGGAGAACATGCAAATCTACACAGCCACCAGGCCAGCACTCAAACACAGGTATCAATATTGTCCACTAGTGTGCCACATGTATATGATTCCGACCTACTTGTTCTGTTTCACTGGAATTGTATGCTAATGCTTTTTTCCTGTACACTAAATCACATCAGCTTCTCACATCACTGCTATTCACTGACATCATTAGGTTGAATTTACTAATGCACATGTACCAATAAAATGTTGCTGTGCCTCACTAAAATCATGATGGTAAAAATTCAATAAGAAGGCTTTAAAAAACTCGTTTCATCTGGGATTGCTGAACAGAACTATAGGACATGCCATATGAATTCAGCACATTTTCCCCAGCATCTTCCAAAGGCATGCATGGCTAATGCTTTCAATCAGAGCCATTTTTTTGAGAATTGGACATATGTAAATATTTAAAAGACAATTAGCCACGCAGCAGACACGGTAATGCCCATAGCTTTATGTCTTGTCTAACCATTTTATTTTCTTTTGTGACCACTGGTTTTGTTAATTTATTTTACCTACAAGCAACAGCAGTACATTAAAACAGACATTTTGGACCTACTGTATGTATAGTGCCAGGGTTTGCCCTATAAAGAAAAGGACGGGAGGAGTAAATTATATATTTGCATCCAGACAAATTTATATCTATATACCACAAATGTACTATATATATATATATATATATATATATATATATATATATATATATATGTGTGTGTGTGTGTGTGTGTGTGTGTGTGT
>JAVSBV010000043.1:6392168-6408229 GCA_033117975.1 Parotocinclus spilosoma | reverse complement strand
TACAATAAAGGTTTAATAAACATTTAATATGTTACATAGCACGTCCCGTCTTCTAACATAGGGCATGTTCGTTTAATTGGACCAGCCTGTTATTAGGACCAAAACGATCGCGTCCCAAGGTGTTCCCATTAACCGGAATCGACTGTATATGGATCTTTATTCTAATGGTCAGGACCCCCACAGGACCGGATCAGAGGCAGACTAAAGTCCTAGCATGCTCATAATTTTCCATCGGAGCAGATTAGATTACATTATCCCTCTTAAGATACAGAACCTGCAATAAACAATGAGGTTTAAAGCAGACTGGAGCATCCATTATCATAACTGAAGTGACTTATCTACGCTTTCTTATTCTGGCTTTCTCACATCAATAAAACTTCTGGTTCACAGCCCTCTCCATGAACAAAGACATTTGGCTACCTGTATCTCTATTCCAGCACTTTTACCATTATTCATCTCACACACACACACACACACACACACAGAAAAGTGTTCAGTACAGCTGAACGGACACAAAAATGAAAAACACATAATAGAAATATCAATAGCAGAAAAATGACTTACAGCAAGAAAAACAAAAGACACAATGATAACAATAATCCACTAGTGAATTCCGGACATGATCGCTGGCTAGACCAAAATGCAATGAAACTGATAACATGGTGTTGTGTTACTACAGAGCGCAGTATGGTGTGTGATTACAAACCATTCAGTATAAAAGTCGTAGCTTCTTATCTGTTTCTCAAGCCGCTTTGACAATGGGACAAATCGTTTAATCTGCGTGCCATTTTTGTGTAATATGGCTTCCGTTTCAAGCCTTTGCCTGGTTCTAATATTGTATGTCTTTTTTTTTTCGCAAGGCACAACCATGTTACATGTTTCAGGTCACAATTATGCGGTTACTGAACTGGCGAGACTCAGGCACCGATCGAAGACGTCATCTAATGCAATTGCATTTTTTGAACACCAGAGGGTGCAAGCTTACATCGTGCCCCCTTAGGCATTTGGAACTCACAGTTCTTTCCGTTGCAGGGGACTGGTGATTCTTTTCCTAAATCTTTATATGTGGAAAAAAACACACATTATTTAAAATTGTTATTCTTGGACCGTAGGAAGGAATGTTTTCACTACCAGAGAACATTTAGTGTACAATTTTAAACCTCTGCTTCTAGTAAGTATTGTTTTGTTTACAAATTCGTGCAAAAAGGTGCCTCGTTTTGCACTGCTTACACTTCAGAAATTAAATAATCTAGAAAATCAAATCGAGAACGCTGCATAGTGAACCGAGTCAAATGGTGAGCCGTTGCACCCATAAGTCATTGGGTAAATACTGCATGAGGAAAAACATCAAAATGACAACAGATCGAACAACCAAGAAGCTCAAAAGAATGGGGCCAAACCACTTTATTAACAACAGACCGGATCTCAAAGCCGTGTTTTAAGCGCCCTGTAATTTCTGCTAAGACATGGCTTTGTTGGTAACGCTGACACCATGCAGTGTTTGCTTTTTCAGCACCTGTTCAAGTAGGGAAGTTATTGTAATTGGGTTTGTTTGTAACGCTGCCACCTCAGCATTAGTGTTTATGCTATTCACTCAGTGCTTGTGTGTGTCAGTGTATGTGAAATTATTATAGAACATTTATTACTGTACATTCACCCCATCCTAAAAACAAATCTGCCTCAGCGCCTGTCTCTACTGGTCGATTTTCATATCCGTGTCCATTTTTAAGGCTGGAATTATTTGAATTGAGACCCTTCCCGTTCCAAAATGTAGCGCCCTGTGTGTGTCACATGCTGTAGAGCAAATTACACTTGTCCACATTTTGGAAATGAATACATTATGATGTTATGTCACGGTTTTATTCATGCTGCATTAAGGACTAAACATGGCAACACATAGTTTAAGCATTAGGAGAAACGTTCTATAGCAGTTACCTTCCTCTTTTTGAAGGCCTGGCGGGACAGATAGCCTCTGCAGGCAGCCTGGAACAGCGTGATATTGCGTTTGGTCTGCTCATCTCTCTGCTCCTCTAGTTTAGCCAAAGTTCCTGCTCTGAAGAACACCTAAAACAGACGCACATGCATATCTATAAACATACAGCACTGTGTAAACGTTAGGTCGCCATTAGACTAGATATACCATCTGTATTAGGATACAAACAAAAAACAGGCAATTTGTATGCAAAGAAAGGCTACGATGTTTTTTCGGAGGTTCCTCCTTATACCGTTTAGGGATTTTCCTTGCCACTGTCACCCTCGGTTTGCTCCATGTGGGACTGGCCTTGGATATTAGAAGATAATCTAAAATCTGCGAGACGATGCATTATAATAAAAGCATTATAGAAATATATCTGACGCGACTTCCAACTTTGGCCGTATTTTATTTACTTCACTGCTCTTAGCACAGTGAGGTGCTAAGAGCAAAACGCAATTCATTTTCCTCACAAAGAACATCATTGAGAGACCATAGTACAGAAGGCAGGAAAGTCCCGTTAAGATAATACAAGCAAAACCCAATTTGAATCCCACCAATCAGAGCCGGTCCTGTAACCCTGAGATTATCCCACAAGCCGTTCCTTTTTGTTTAAACCTACAAAGTTGGGCACCACATGTAAAGCAAACGCCCACAAAGATGGACCCGGGAGCAAGAACAATGACAGGGTTAATCTCCACCAGCAAGCAGTGTGTTTTTCCTCTGCGCTTACAAGATAATTTATGTCCATTACATAGAAATAATACAGCATAATAAAGCTGCTGTTTCCTGGACGATGCTATTTAGATGCCATTTGTTCTCCTGATTCTGTTTGACTCCTCTCCATCTAAAGGGATTATTTTTGCACCGAGTGACCCTGGTTTCTGTCTGTGATTGGTGAGTGAGTGGCAGGGTGAGATTTGGCTAAGAGCCTCTTCTCCTGCCAATGATGGCCCAAACAATGGCTTGGGGACGGACATGAAGACATTTACAAAGAAGATTATTGTGTGGGTGGATGTGAGTGTCTGAAACCCGCGATATGGATGAAGACAAACGTATTGTTGTTAAAGATTTCCTTTTTGACCACATTTACATTTATGTCAGACACACGACTTAGAATGAATACAGTCTTACAATCCAAGGAATTTTGGGTTAAAGGGACCCTATGCCAGAGGTGGGATTTGAACCATGGACCTTCTGGTCTATAGTCCAGTACCTTAACCACTAGGCCACCACAGTTCCTGCTCTAAGGATGTACACTGGCACCACAAACACAAAAGGGGAGCAAAACGTTACTCGGCGTATTTGCTGAAACATGATTCGTGATTCAGTGATTCAGATTCACAAAAGCTCTTTCTCAGTGCACACCTCCAGTGTGTTTATCATGTTTTTCTTTATTTTTATATCTGCACTACTGTAATCTTGGTGAATATTACATCTCCATGGGGGCTAAAACGGTTAATGATAACAGCCAACCGAAAGGAAAACAGGAACTCAACTGTCTGGGCTTTCAAAAAGTATTTTGCTTTTGTTTGCACTCCAAACAATGACTCCATGAGTCCATGACTCACTAAATGACATGAGATTTCCAACACTTTATTGTGATTGTCTTTATGTTAATGACTGTAGATTCATGTAAGTGTTAATAAGAGGCTTTGCTATGATACAGTAAAGACTATATTAAACTCATCGGTTCATGATACAAATGAGGATGGATTTGTCAGAACGGATTCCCCATCGTAATTCAGGGGGCTCCAGTAAAATACAAATCCACGTTCCTTATGGGAATTTGCTTTTCGGATCTAGACGAGCCTCCTGGGACGAATTAACGTCGAGAACAGAGAGCCTGTAAAAGTAGACGTGGTAAAAGTCCTCACCCTGCTCAGACCCATGTGGTAGCTGGACTTTTCCAGATCCAAAGACTCCAAGAGTTCTTCTACAGCCTGTAAGCACACATTTAAATTTCATTTTAATTTAAATGCAGTTGGTTTTGCAGTCGAAGTCTCTCTGTACGGCAGAACCTGTGGAAGGAGCAAGTCAAGTGTGATAACAGGCACAATAAGTCCTTTATTAACAAGATTTGTGAGGTAAATTTTCATATTCTTGGTTGTCTTATTGATTTTTAGTTAGTTAAGATAGTTAAGTTAGCCTTTAGGTTGTTAGCGTTGACACAAGTAGCTCGCTAAGTAAACGGTTAGCCTCAGTAATGTAGCCTTAATGTTTACATTTCCTGAGGTAGCAAAACGTGAAATATAAGTGTCGTTGCTTACGAGAATGATAATATTCAAATAATAATGTAATTAAGTCTGGTTTGCAAGCACAGATCAAAACTTGGAGACGGCTAATGCTGGCAGTCGCTCTGTCAGAGAGAAGAGCTTTCAAATTCCTTTCCAGTTAAATGTGAATTTTCATGAATTTACAGGTTTATTATTTAAGACAAATTTAAGTATCAAGTAGCAAAAATGAAATTGTATAAGCAATGTAATAATATCTATATCTTAAGTAAGACTATCAGTATTTCATAGCAATGTAAAAGGTTTAATATTTTAATAATATTTTGAAGCCAATGCAATATCTTTCATATCTCTAACCTGTTGAGGTACAGAACCTCAAGTTTTGCCAAACGACAAAATATAACGATCAAGATAAAGAACGACTTGCATCAACATCTTCGCAGAGAAGAAATACTTTCTTAACCCATTACTGCCAATTTTATTATGAACACCTTTTAATTTATTTCTGTCCGCCTACATCCCATCCCATCCCATCAGTAGGCGAGTTAAAGAACTCGATCCCCAAATGGGGATAATGGTTTTTAATGGGTTAATATTATGAACACTTACTGCTTAGCTACTGCAACGAGGGTTGGGTAGCAATTTATGAAATGGTAATGAGCTAAAATGACAACAAATTAAAATAAACCTCCAGGCCGTATTGGAAAGTTCAGTCTCAATGCAGCACCTGTTGATTTGATCCAAAGCAACACTGTATCCGATCCAATCCAGATTAGCGGTTGATAAGTAAGCTTATGCTAATGTTGGCTCAGCCAGTGTTGTTCAGTAATTAAGCATCATGAATCAGAATTTTCCCACAAACGCTGCTAAGGAATCTGACGCTACGTCTATAAACAAGCAAATGAACAGAACTAAAACGAACCAGACCGTGAATCCACATCCGCTTCACCAACGCAAGCTTACAAACATCCTTTTACCACCCAGCATCTGAACTCCCTGCTGTCTCTCTGTTTCTTGCCGTGACTTATTTCAGCTTCCTATAGAGAAGGCAGGCCTTGAGAAGCCAATCTGAAAGGCCTCATCTAGATTACAGAGTGAAAAGGGGGGTGGAAACTCTAAAGCGCCATTGTCCCAGTCAGTTTCCACAGAAACCCATCAGCGAGAAGCTGGCACAGGGGAAATCTGCTTCTCACAACTTTTTCTCTCGGCTAAACTCGGCTTTTGTGAGCTTTCTCTCTTTCTCTCTCTCTCTCTCTCTCTCGTCTTTCCAGCCTTGGAGCTCAGCGTTGCTTCTTCCGCGGGGAATTTAAACACAATTGACCTTCCTTTTCTTTCTCAATACTCACAGAAACTGGAAACTCTACCCAAAGACGGGCACTGTAGTGCGACGGAACGGACCCGCGGATTCACGGGCCGCATTCCGGAGGAGATCATTATGCCCGAGATGGCAGCCGCATTTTTCAGCTGATAATTGCAGTAAGTTTTTGGGATTCGTTCCAAACCCTAAGCCCCAGAGCAATTAATACATTTCTCCTGTCTGCGCCCGTTATTGATTCGCGAAGGGAAACACAGCTGGGAAAGCTTGATTAAGCCATCACAATGGTCCAGATTAACAGCGGTTTCTTTCTGTTACGATGCCACAAAGGCAAAAAAAAATGAGCTCGAGCCTTGGTCTTGTTTTCCATACCCCTGCTGTACCTTCTGGAGCACCTTTTACAGCATCTAGCCCACGCTTGGTTCTTATCGGTGAAATTCACACTCCAAATCCTTCCTGTGCAATTTGACCATTTACGGTTTTTCGTTTTTTTCGCTCACCCTCTTCTCGTCCTTTACAATGTAGTTGCGCCCAAGCTTTTTGGACAGGTGCGGTGCGAGGACGTCAAACCGGTGCCTGAACTCGGAGAAGACCATGCAGTCTGGGTAACCTGTGACAACAAGAAGATTGTTGATGAAAAATATTCAACCACTCAGATCAAATGCACAGTACTGTGGGACTGTGGTAGCCTGGCGGTTAAGGTACTGGCCTCTGGACCACAAGGTCCAGGGTTCAAATCCCACCTCTGCCAAGCTACCACAGTTGGGCCCTTGAGCAAGGCCCTTAACCCATAATGGCTTGGATTGTAAGACTGTATAAGTCGCTCTGGATAAGGGCGTCTGCTAAATGCCGTAAATGTAAATGTAAATGTCCAAAAGTCTTAGGTCACCATTAGGTTTGTCGTTTTGGCAATGCTATAAGGGCCATATATAACATACTGGAAACAACTGGACCCATAACCCTTTGGATTATGGACTTCATAAGCCTCTTTTCCACTGATCTTCATTCCAATCCCTCTGAGCTTTAGCAGAGCCTAAGGTTTCTAACCTCTTTACCCTGTGGTTTCTTGGTTGCTTATACTTCCAAAATGGCCGTGGCATCCCCATCCTTCCAGCCTGGCATCCCCACGAAGATGCTATTGCTATTTAGTGTAAGGAGAGGCCACGCTAAATACTTGCCAATGTAGCCTAAATAGGCTGTTTCTCTGTTATTTTAATGTTCTTTAACAGTTTCCTGCTAAAAAATCTCCTGTTTTCTGGTTGCATTTCATTAACGAGAGTTGAAATAATGATATATGGTTGTTATACTATTTAATCTCATGGTGGCCTAAGACTTTCGTAACTGTCAGGGATCTAACCAACACACCCAACCTTGGAAACTCAGTTACCCAGAATCCACTGGGCGAATCAGCCTAGATTAGGAGTACTTGTCCACTAGGTACAGTGTATGAGTCCAGGCAAGAGGTACGGCCAGTATGGTATAATAGGGTACTGTTTGCCTCCATTTTATTGTTTGCTCTCAAATTCGGTCCGACCCTGCCATCCTGTGACCAGTAACAGCACTCTAATTTGTCTATTGCAGACCAGTTTAAGTAGGACATCCATAAAGGTCTCCGAAAGGTTGATTAAAATGAGTCTGATTATCAGCGACGCTCCTTCTTACCTTGTCTGTAGATGCGGAGCGCGTCCAGCAGCTTGAGACCTCGGATCTGAGCTCTCAGTAAGGACACGTCCAGCTGCATGAGACCCGAATCAGAGCTGTCCCCCTGCAGATCACAACTGGAACTCCGTAAAGCGTCCGCCTTAGGCAACAGGCAGTGCACAAAGTGAACCTGTGACCTGCGGACAGTGTCCAGCAGAGCGTCCTGAGAGGAATCAAAGAGCGAGTAAGAGGCGAATCGAGTCGATAATATAACATTCGGAGATGCTGGCTGCAAAGCTCTCACCACTTGGAGCTTGATTTGGATGCAGAGCGACTTCTTTTTCACGGCAGCCACGCCGGTGGTGAAGGTCTTCCTCATGCCCGAGGCACGACGCAGAGCGAGCTGGGAGCCGCCCTCCAGCCCGGCGATGGAACCCGACAGCACGGTGGCGCTCCCGGAGCGGTTCATGAACAGCGAGCTGATGTTCTTCCTGTGTGGAGTCAGAAACGGGGCGTTTTTTTTTTGTTTTTTTTTACGAGTTTACACCAGGCATGAGCAGAGCGGATCTTGTCTTACTTCTGCGAATTCTGAAGCAGACTCGGAGCATTCTGAGAAGCAGGGTTGTGCTTGGCGTGGTTCAGCCACCCGCGGGTGTTGTACTCGACCCAGTCCGTGCCGTGGCTGTGCCCGAGCAGAAAGTGATGCTGCTGCTCACTCTTCAGCAGCAGCGTGTGACCTGAAACAGAGGAAAGCGCTGATGAGCACGTCGACGTTGGGTTAATGACCGTGTTTGTGCCGGGCAGACCTTTGCTCTCTCCCTCAGCGGGACCGAAGTAGCTAAAGAGTCGCTCGAGCAGGGTGTCTTCGGATCCTGCTGGCTGGAGAGCCTCCTCCTCCATCAGCCAGAGAAGCCCTCTTGCCTCATCAGTCCTTGCTGGAGTGCGCACCTAACACAGGTAAATATCGGTTTTAGAAAATCGGGACAGCTGATCAGCACCACCTCTGCATTAGAAAGACTCACTTACACTTCTGGACCATTTGGGGTGGGGGTGTATTAGTTTCTACCTAAATGCACATTGCATACAATAATTAATCAAATCACTCCTCATTTGGGGTGGCATAGAGGGGCAAGGACTAGAGCAGCCCCCTTTAGAATCACCCCCGGAAAATGTGATCTCAGTGATTTTGACCATCGATAAGCCCTTAGATGACCACAGTGTTGAGCAAAAATGGACCCATACCAACCCACAGGACCACCAGTGACCACAGTAGTGTTTGACCAGCAGTGGCACTGGTGTTACTGGGGTCGGTACTGCAAGTACATTCAAACAGATTTCTATAGCGCTTTTTACAATGGAGCATTTCCTCGAAGCAACTTTACAACATTATATTCTCTTATAAGGCCAAATTGAGAAAGCCTAGGTCAACAGTGGCAAGGATAATCCCCCCAAACGTTCTCCGGAAGAAACCTTGGAAAAACCAAGACTCAAAAAGGGACTTGACCTCCTTGGGTGGCTTAGATATTAAGGGTAAGAATTACGTTTGCAGGGCTTATATTAAGGTTTCTATCAGTTTAGGGTTCACAAACTGTGCACACTTACAGCTTGCATGCTTAAAAAAAGTAACGTATACGGTGGGTGAGCCTGACATAAGGAAGCAAAGACAGGAAAGACAGGCTTGAATTGTTAAATCTTTAGTTTACAGAGTTTCCTCGGCGTGAATCCAGCCTCCTGCCAGCATGAAATAATCGCCGGTAAAGACGCAGCAAGCGCCAAGTCTGCTATTGACTTCCACACACCAACGCACCGGGATAGAGAAACACTCCCACCAGAGCGCTCGCCTCGTTCCGTACAACACCAAAGGTCTGCCGCGCAGCAAGCGCCCGTCAGCATTCAAGCCACGGAAATACAATTCAACAAAATCTCAATAACGGCCAAAGTGAAGGCAGTTCATCACGCCGCTGTTTAACGTCCTACTGTTTATCAGAGCTGAGCTTTTAATTTTGTGCTTTATTGTGCTATAACCCACCGTTAAACAACAAGACTTCCGTCCAAGCAATTATGGCACCGTCGAGCATTTAAAAAGGTGCAAATGTGCTGAGCTATTAGCGCCGGCGTTCTCGTTCGGAGTCAACACGACTCCTACATGCCCAGACTACAGGCAGGCCACTTTAGCAATTATCAGGGAAATCGTTTTGCCTGCATGCTTCCTTTGTCTCCCTTAAGAGGAGTTTAACGCAACGTACAACAACAGCCGCTGATACACAAGTAGATGAAATATGCCAATAGCTCTATTTACGCACCAAATAATTCCTGGACGTCTCGTTTTAACCACTGAATATTGTAAATTGTGCCATAAATTGTGAGGCACGACGCTGATTGGACCTTATCTGAGTCTCATAGTGGTTTAGATTTGCACGTAGCGTTATATTTGGGAGAATAATGCTGTGACAACTGTTAGTTCAGTCCTGTACAAATTTACTAATTCTCATTTTTCCGTTTCTTTCATAAAACTGGAAACGAAAAAGAAAGGACTGCTACTGTTGTTTACGTCAATTATCGTTTCTGTCAGCAGGTGTTGCAAGGGTTCGCTCATATCAGTTTTCTGTCACTCTGACCTGAATTAGATAGAATACTGTGCAAAAGTCTTAGGTCACCATTAGATTTGTTGTTTTAACAATGCTTTAATGAGCATATATAAATATATATATTATGTGTTTTCTCATTTCCTAACTTTAGGGGGCCGTTGTTTTTCTGCAATAGCACAAGTAGACCAGGGGTGCCCCCATATGATGCATACAGTAATGGTGGCAGTTATGCAGGGTAGGAGAGTATGTGTTTTCTTACCAAGGCTTGACTCGAGGCCTGATCTACAGCGGCGATAGACAGCGAAGGACTCAGCTCCATCTCGTCTATTACGAGCTCAACATTTTCCTAAATAAAACACAAAGCGGGGTTAGCGAGCGTAACATTTGCAACGGTGAGTCAGCGGCAGGTGTGTGTCTAAACACCGGAGATACGTCACAAAAACAAATTCGATTTGAATGGTCCACCGGAGACAGATTGAGGTTAAACGCAGAGGCTTGGCAACTCATTTTGGGAAGCGGGGCTTTTAGCATGAGAGTGTAATGCACAAACGTTCAGACGGTCCGGTAACGGAGCGGTCCTCTGATTACAGTGCTTTGCATATCTACAGACGAGAAAGCTCGCTGATTACACGGCGGAAGGCTGAACTGCCGTTTTTCTAGCCCATTGCTTTAGTAAAGATTTCTTGTCATTATTCAGGTCGTGACTGTGTATTTTGCCCCCACGGGCAGTAAATAGGAGGTTTAGGGAGGTAACCATTTGTCCACAGATCACTGCTGGTGTTTTCATGGACAATTGGATGGCAGCAAACGACTTAAAAGCCTTTCTTCACACTAACCACAAAAACATCAGCTGCTACAGGACTTCTGTGGGAACGACAAAATGACTAAAGATTTATTTAAAAGAATTTACCTTTAACTGATATGTTGTGTATTTGAATCTAATGCTTCTGATATCGTTTTAAGCAACTTGTCAGGACAGACTTTTAAACTGTCTCGGCATTTAAGAGGTCGCTTTAGACCGCGTCTCTGCAATGTTTCTCCTCATTTTCATAAGTTGGATTTTGCAATGGGAAAAACCCAAACTACTTGAATAATCACAAAATCGACCTGAACACCATTAAATCCTGTGGTTTGACCGGTTTCAGAATGGGGTCTCCACAGGAGCCTGGAGGATCTGGAGAGATTGTGAATTGACACTATTTTTGAGACTGACAGTGTTGTGTGTACCTCCTTGTAGCGCTCCAGCTCTTGTACAAATGTGCGCTCGTGGAAGAGCGCCTGCAGACGCTCTTGAGCGTAGTTGTGGCAGAGCTCCTCGAAAGTGCCGCCTCGTTCGCTCTTCACCTGCCGCGGGTTTTGGAAACCCGGAGTGTCTACGATCAGGAGCGAGCACAGAGAGTGCTGGCTGGACTTTAGGGCTCTGGGGTCGAGATCGACCGAGAGACATGGAGAGAAAAGGAAGGAATAGTGAGTTTATCTGAAGTGAAAGACACAGAGTTTTCTCGAAACGTCTGCGTTTTCAAGGACGTGTTCAGATCTCTTACCATCTAAAGCAAAAAAAGAAAAAGTGTCCAGATTGGGTACAAAGGTCAGGGTCTGGAGTCTACTCTGGATTTCATTGGGAGCAGGCACACCCTGGGCTTAGTCCCCTTAGAATGCCTCGTCTGGGATTCGAACCCAGGGCCCAATTAAGTACATATTCCAGCAGTTGGCTCTTACCACCCAGCCATGGGAGGGCATATTGGGGGTGAGGTCTGCATTCAAACGCAACATTCCTTCTTCAATCTGAAGCACGAACCCACCTGTTGATGAGGGAGATCAGGAGAGTGAAGAGCTCAGAGTATAAACTGGTAGCCATGGCCTCTAAACACTCCACTGCTGTGGCCTTTGATCCTACAACCAGTACAGAGTTAAGACAAGGGTTTTTACAAAGGCCCACACACTGCAGTTTGGTAAAGTCAGGATATGACCTCACAACCTTTGGATCAAAAGTTCAGATGCTTTACAACATTTATAAAAAGTTAGATTTGTTTATAGACAGTGGAGCATTGTATAAAAATCTATGCCCAAAGAAAAGCCTCATTTATTAAGCCTGGGGTGACAGTGGGAAGGAAAAACTCCCTGAATGTCACAGGAAGAAACCTTGGTCCTCCCTGGACTCCTTGATCTCCTGGGACAGGCTAGATGATGCACGTAAAAACTAATTAAAGTTACATAATTAATAATTAAAAGAGAAAACTGATTAAATATATATATTCATTTAAATTATTAAAGGCAACATTTAAACGCAACATCTTTTATTATATATATAATAAAAGAAAGATAATACAATATTATAAATAGTTAAATATTATATATATATATATATATATATATATATATATATATATACACAAAAAATAAAAGTAAGATAATATTATACAATATTATAAAATATAAAATTATAAAATAAATAAATATATAATATTATAAATTGTTAAATAAACTAAAGAATCTGCCGCTTAATCTACAAAAAAAAAAGGACTCTGGGCACAAGGGTAGGAACAACTCTAGATGGGGCACCAATCCATCGCAGGGCACACACACACACACACTTTCGAGACACCAAATTAACCTAAAACGCATGTCTTTGGACTGTGAGAGGAAACGGGAGTACCCAGAGTAAACCCATGCAGATTCAGGGAGGACATGCAGACTCCACACAGAAAGGACCCAGGTTGCTCCACCCTGGGATTGAACCCTGGACCTTGTTGCTGTGAGGCAGCGGTGCTACCCCACCGAACCCCCGTGCCGCCACATAAACAAAATATTCGATATAATAACAAAACTTCACGCTTATAAAGAACAAAAAACAGTTGAGGTCTTGCTTAAAGGGCCGACGAGGAGTCTTAACCGTTGGCAACGCAAACACAAGGTTCGTTTTCAACCCAATTCACCTGAGAGGTGTGAAAGCAAAAGTCTGAATAATCCACCGAGTTTCTCGAGGAGCAATAAAAGATTACCCTGAACGCGGGCACGATAAAAATAAAGTTTTGCGCCAGAGAAAACGTTGTTATTATGCATACAGCGCTGGCATTAATTCTGAATCAGCGAGCCGAGTGACTCAGGCCTGTCGAGAGAAATCAAATCGGACCCTGAGCGCCCACACGCCTGCCTCCCAGCACCATCACGCACCCATTAAACACTTCTGACACCAAATAAATCTCACACCTGCACCGACGCAGCATCCAGACACACCCTTGGGACGTAGGAACGTGTCAGCGGATGCGGAGGTGAGGCGACAAGCACATCACACGGTACCGGAGAGGGATCCGTGCGAGGTAAACAAGCCGCATTCATTACAGAGCGGCAGAAGAACGTTTCATAAAGCTCCTGTATAAACAGAAGAAAAGACTGCACCGTTTGGGTGGTGTTTACTCAGGGTTTAGCGACGGCTTATTTGAATTCCTTGCTTGCGCGGATGTAGATTAAGGTAGAGAACATGAACGCAGGGAAGTGATTTTAAAAACATTGTTTCTTACGATTTACACAGAGTTACAGTAAGGCTTTTCTGGGCAATCTTGTATTACCTTTAGATTACATCTTTTATTTCACATCAGTAAAACTATTGTGATTTTTTTTTAGCAGAAAAGTCTATTTTTCTTTAACCCTATCAGAAATGTACTGTGCAAAAGTCTCAGGCCATCATTAGATTATACATGTTGTTTAGGCCAGACTTTTTTAATTGCTTGTTTCTCGGATGTCCCTACTTAAGAATCTACTGAGTTTTTATTTTTAAAATCTTTTCAATCTTTTTTTCAGCACTTTTCAATTTCTCGAGGACTATGTGGAATCAATACAAGGAAGGAGGAAGAAATAAAAATAATTTTATTATTTCAAAATAAGATTTATTTAATCTACAATTAAATTAAAGTGAATCTGGAGAAAAAATGTAATGTACAGAACAATACCATTGACTCTCCACCGGAGGGCGGAAAAAGCTAAAAAATAAAAAAATATATATTAAATTCAATATATTATTTATTAATTAATATTACATTTCAACCATTCGGAAAAATTATATTTTTTTTTATAAAAAAACAAGCGAAATGGAAATCTGCGAAACAAGCAACAAAAAATCGTCTGGCTTAGCAATGCTATAATTCCAATCTATAATCAGAATTGGACGAATTGATTAATTCCCATTTTGGGTGGCGCTTTTGGAAGTTGTACCTGAGCTGTCTCCGGAGTCGTCAGGTCCTGGGCGAAGGCTGGAGGTTCTTGGCAGCGTTCCCTTGGCTTGGAGTTTGAAGATGGAGGATGAGAGTTCTTCTAGGCTGCAGCCCAGGAGATACGCCGCTTTCTGAGCCCATTCATGCCTGGCAAACTGCTTCCGTCCCGCTGAGGAACACCAAATTGACGAGTCACTCCAGAGCGGACATATATTATATCTGCTCACATATTCATTCAGCAGCTTTAGAGTTGAGATACTATGAAACTAGGCATCGGATTGGATATTCTGATTCCAAAACGGTTCAGTGTACAGTCAGTCCTACAGTGAAACGTCCCACCTGGACACCAAGGGACTTCCTCTGTCCAACGACTTCCATAATGACTAGAAACAAGCCTGCATTATTTTATTGTGATCAATATCATCGGAATAAACTACTAAAAGTCTTGGTCTTGACTTGGACCGGGCTCCCAAATGTTTTCATCTAGACTTGGACTGTACCAAATGTTTTTATCTTGACTTGGACCAGACTATTAAATGTTTTCATCTTGACTTGGACTAGACTACAAAAAGTCTTGGTCTTGACTTGGACCAGGCTACCAAATGTTTTCATCTTGACTTGGACTAGATTATTACAAGTTTTCATCTTGACTTGGACTGTACCAAATGTTTTTATCTTGACTTGGACCAGTCTATTAAATGTTTTCATCTTGACTTGGACTGTACCAAATGTTTTTATCTTGACTTGGACCAGACTATTAAATGTTTTCATCTTGACTTGGACTAGATTATTAAATATTTTCATCTTGATTTGGACTAGATTATTACATGTTTTCATGTTGACTTGGACTGTACCAGATGTTTTTATCTTGACTTGGACCAGACCACTAAATGTTTTCATCTTGACTTGGACTAGAGAATTAAATATTTTCATCTTGACTTGGACCAGACCACTAAAATATTTGTCTCGACTTAACAACTACATTTCTAGACTACTCAGATGTTAGCAGTCTAATCAGACTAGACTACACAAAGGTTTGATCTTGACTAATAAAAATCTTTGTCATCACCTGACAACTAAAATTCTAGACTACTAGACCTCTCGGATTACTAAACGTCTTGGTCTTGACTCGCACTTGAATCTGTCTTGACTACAGCTTTAGCATTAGCGTAAATGAGCGTTGGTTGTGGGAAATATCTGGGCCATTTGGGGGAAGCGGATAGCGTTAGCATGCACAGCGTACGGGGCTTTATCTCTCAGACAGACGATCAAAGTTTCTCCATTCAGCATCTTCTGTTATTCTTATATCCACCACACAGATTGTTAACAGAAGAATGGAAGAACATCAAAACAGAGCAGATAGGCTCTTTATCAGCGGCCCAAGTCTGCCGTTCAGCACAATCTTAGCCTGCTACACAGACACGGAACGTCATTTAAATGCTAATAAACTGCTTGCTATCAGTGATTTAAAAAGAAGTGGGAAAAAAATGCACACATTCATGAGAGTAAATATGTATGAGGGGCTTTTACCTTCTTCTGACTCTGGGTTAGGACCGGCGTCAGCATGCAGCAGCATCAGCGTGTGAGCAAAAGGAGAGTGTTAGAACAACACAAACACGACTACGACAAAACTCCGAGAAGTTAAGGTTCATTCACGTGAGCATGCACACACCAAACACACACTCATGCTTATGGAACGGTGCAGACCTTCTGTTAAAAAACGGGCCACCATTAACGACCTCATTAAACGAACCTTCAGCAAAAAGCTGAGAGATGAGCGCTCGCTTAATGTCATTATTACCATTAGCGCCCTCGCACATTAACCCGTGTCACACTGTGTGAGAGAGGCTCGGTGGGGACACACAACTGTGAGAGCCACAGGCCCTCAGTCTGAGCAAGAAGCATCCCCACGAATTACTCTACCGCCACACAGTGGTTGTGTCCGGAACTGCAACGGGATGGATGTAATGGATAATGGACCTGCTCTCTCTCTCTCTCTCTCTCTCTCTCTCTCATTCTCTCTCTCATTCTCTCTCTCACTCTCTCTCTTTTTCTCTCTCTCTCTCTCATTTTCTCTCTCTCTCTCTCTCTCTCTCTCTC
>JAVSBV010000043.1:6376892-6387580 GCA_033117975.1 Parotocinclus spilosoma | reverse complement strand
AAGTAACAGTAGTTCTTGTTTGTACGTTCGCTATACGTGTAAATCGTACAATAAAGGTTTAATAAACATTTAATATGACTCCCCCTGACTCCTGCAGGCCTGCACTTCGGCCTTCGCCACCAAAGACAGATTGCGCTCGCACATGATCCGGCACGAGGGCAAGGTCACGTGCAACATCTGTGGCAAGATGCTGAGTGCCGCCTACATCACCAGCCACTTAAAGACTCATGGCCAGACCAACTTCAACAGCAACAACAACTGCAACAAAGGTACGTGCTGTCCGGACCAGGATGGGGGTCTGTCGGGGGGGTTGGGGGGGCTGATCGGGACCAGGCATCGTTCTGGGATTAATGATGAGCGATATGACGATACGCTGGAGAAATTATGAAATAACATGATGCCCTGGTGAATTGTTACGACTTCACCGTTTTCCAGAGACTGGTGGCCCATAATTAAAGGTCCAAACTTTCACCAACAGCGCACATATTTTGTATTGTTACACCATTTTATTTCCCAAACGCACAACATTCCTATTTGTTTTAGTTAGTATTTTGAAACCAAGGGAATCTGTCAGTTATTGCAGGTATTTATAACTGTATACCTTAGTGGAACCCTAAAGCTAATGCTGCCCTTATTGGGATGGTTCCCCTTACAGCTATTAAATCTGGCCATTTTAACTTGTTACGGCGTCCCTGGACAAAAAGAGTCCCCTTCCCCAGTAGCAAGACTTTTTAGGAGGTCGGTTGTTGGCCAGACTCTAGATTTGTTTGGTAGAAGCTTACAATGGAGACAGTAGATGGGTCAGAACTGTCCCACGTTTGGTTAGCAGTCCATTGTCTTTAATGTACCACCACCACTGGAGAGATACCGTTCTGATATTTGGTAGGGCAGAAGGACACTAGTCGTAGGGCGTCACCAAATGTGGGACTAACCAGCCATTGAGCAGACCCTAAACCAGCAAAAACTGTACTGAACAGTAATAGTGTGTCAGATTGACTGATACTGAGTGGAAGGACCTCTGGAGGACTGGTGAACTCTTGTTCTTTTTGCTAAAGAACTGTTGTAAACTCACTGTTGGGTATTCTTACATCATCATATCGCCCATCTTTGGTCAACTCCACAGGTCAGCCTTCCTATGCCAAGCCTCCGCTAGCAACTTCAACCACCGCCACTAATCTTAACCTCATACTAACATAGTTCTGCACCATCACTGCCGACCCTCACTGCACCGCGTTCTTCTCTCGCTTGTTCTGCATCCTCTTTAAGCATCGTGTAAGGAAGCAAAGTTTCATACCGGAATGTTACTAGGTTTAGCTGGACAGCAGCTCCGTGGTTGACTCACTCTGAACCTGGTTAGGTCTTAAACGAGCCAATCTGGCAGCTGTGTGGCCATGTGTGCGCCAAGGCCTGACCTGACCTCATTAGTAACCTCCTGTGAGGACGGCGTGCAAATTAGCGCTCTGCATCTTCAGGAGGGACGCGTGCAGCGTACATATTTGTCGTCCGGGCTGGCCGTAGTGAGAATAGGCAAGGAGGATAGAGCGGGTACGGTGGGTGTGGTTCTAGATTAAAGATGCACCGGCCGGTCTCGTGTAACCAATTCTGTCCTGGTCATGCATCAACAGCTTTTTATAAGTGCGTTTATTATTTTGAATTCAGAATTCCTGGGTCCAGAGCTTTAGACACGGCACGGCCACTCGCCGGTTCGTTTGAGAGATGCTCCTTCGGTTGTGTTTTGAGTGCTACTTGGTGAACTGATTAGTGTCTGTGTATAGAGCAATACTAATGAGGGAGTAGGGAACCATTTCAGACACTGCCATGTTTTAAGCGGGGTTTCTTCACGACGTCCATAGCGAAAATAATCCGGAAAGGAACAACTCTGAAAACGTTCGGAACGTCGAATTTACTAAGATTCTCAATCCAGCAGCAGAGCAACTGATACGGTCCAAGCAGTTGTGGGTTGAGGATTTTTCTCAAGGACCCAACAGTGGCAGCTTGGCAGAGGGATTTGAACCCTGGACCTTCCACTGAGTCATGACCCAGTAATATGGAAGGAATGATGACTCGGGCTCAGATGTTCCAGGCATAGCCGAAAAGATAGGCCCCCTCACCCCTTTATTTACTAAGGTATTCAGTTAAATTATTTTTCATTTTGTGTCTGAAATAAAAGGGTGTCCTGTGAATTTTGACTGCCCCTGTAGACGGGTTGTTCATATTAAACTGAAGTCTGCGCTAGCTGTTGTTATTGAGCTTTCAGACGATGTAACTGACTCCACATTTTCGTGCCCCTCTCTGAACCTGGCTAAGCCTCTGGCTGCTCGTTTGGATTTCTGCCTTTGCCTTTACAAACCATTTTAGTTTGAAATCATCTTTCCTGTCATTGCTTTAGTCTGCACCCGTTCTCTCTGATCATGTTTCCACGTCGCCGAACTTAAAATCCTGTGCTTTTATCGCCTGTCATTAATGTGTACGTTTCTCCTGATGTCTGATTTTGTCTCGTTATCCGATGCTGACTCTGACTGGTCTAGGTTGAGCATTGACCGACTTTGGGCTCCAGAATCCCTCCTGCGTCGTTATTCTCAGCTCGGTGATCCCACAGATTAATGCTCTGATTTATCTATTAAGAGTGGCAAGGTGGCACAACTGGTTTGACGGCTACTCCAAATGTGGCTGAGGATGAACATGGCTTGTGGGCCGTACTGCTTTCAGAGATCAGGAAGGCTGCATTTACACATTTTGCATGTACGGAGTTTAGCAGACAAGCAGTGGTGGGTTAAGCACCTTGCTTAAGAACCCAACCGTGGCACGTTGGCGGAGGTTAGGTTTGAACCCTAGACCATCAGGCCCACAGGTCCACGGTCCAGTACCTTAACCGCTAGGCTACCACGGCCCCTTTATGCAAGTGTACAAAGTGGTCCAGTCCATTCATATGTCTTAGGGGTGCCGCTTTGTCCCGCGACCTGCTCGTCCAGGGGTCAGCGTTTAAAATGAAGTTGACAAAACGGCCTTGTTAAAAGGGCCACCTTATCTGGCCTTGATTGTAATGTTTTTTTTTGGGGGGGGGGGTTTGTTGTTTTTGAATTCTTTTATTATTATTTCACTTTTAAGCTTTTTATTTTCCATTGCCTCTACGGTCGAGTTTTCCACTGCCCACCTTCTGGAAGTTTCTAGAAGTTTCTAGAAGTCTGATCTGCATGTTTAGAGTGGATTTCAGTCCCACGCATCAAAGTGCCCAAAAATGAACGCGCCTGCGTCAACTTGAGTGGAGCCAGATTTATTCCTAAAGCGCTTTTTACACTGGCGATTACCATATTCTATTATCTTCTACGCCCAGGCCCAAGCTGAGCAAACCTAGGGCGACAGTGGAAAGGGGAAACTTCCTTACCTATATAAGGAAGAAACCTTGGGAGAAGCCCAAGACTTAAAAAGAAATCAAACCTCCTTGGGTGGGTCTGAGGTTACATGTAGGAATAACACCGATTTATCTAATCAAACCCGTTTATAGTTTTATGTATGACGGAGAAACAACGTGAAGATCTAGGATCCAGGACCTGAGCTTTATAAACAGCAGAAATGCATTGTAGTCTGATCTTGTAGCCTGAGGGACGATCATCTGTCCCCGGTATGGCATCGCACGTCTAGCTGACCTTCGTATCACCTGTACATGACGGTGCTTTTGGCCCGAGCCTGACTGAGCACGTGTTGTTGTTGTGGTGGAGTGCGACGTCACCGTGACTCGCACCCACAGCTGTAGGTAACGCTCTGTGTCTGTATTTCTGAATAGGGGACTGGCAGTGGAACTCCTCAGGGATGCACAAAGGTAACCATGGATACTGATGTCAATAATACTGTGTTTTATCTCTATTGCGTCTTTCTGGTCACCAGGTGGGTTTCCGACCAGTGAGAAGCGTCCCGGCGAGAAAAAGGCTAGCGCTGGGTAAATAGCTTGGAGATGGGAGAGCAGGAACTGGAGGATTCCATGAGTGGCTCAACATAAAAAAAAAAAAAAAAATCTATAGCTGTGTATAGTTAAAGAAGCTCGATCAGCATCAACGTTTTGTCAGAATTGGAGCAGGGTGAGAAGGCTAATATATGATAAAGCTCACGACGATTGGGCTGAAGATGGCTCAATACTTTAGCACAGTTACTGTGCGAAATGAAAACCTAACGCATCAGAAAGCGAAACGGAGAAAAAGAAGGAAATAAAGGTAGAAGAAACTCCATCTTTTGAACTCATTTTCCATAGACCTGATGCTTTAAATATCCCGTCGGATCTGGCAACCCTGGGATTCACAGCGGCATGGAGAAAATGGCTACCCCACACTTGTGCAAGGACATTTCACGTCTTTTTGTCTGATTTCCTGGGTGAATAGTAGAAATCGTATCATTGCCCGAGTCATGGAAACCACGAGCTTTACCATTATCTGATCACCCATGCGCACGTAAGCTAGCTGACCGGATTCATGACAAATTATTACATGTATCCTAATAGAGACATCGTACATACCATTGCCAAAACGATGGTTTATCCAATCTACAGGTGGCCTAAGACTTTAGCACATTTCTGTATAAGCTATTACCTTTTTCTACCTTTCCTTTATTTTTATACTACTTTGTATAAAAATAACTATACTTTGTACTTTTTTCCGGCACTTTTGCTGCTCCTCCTCTTTTATTCTTCACTTTATTAAGTCTAAAGATGATTAATAACAGAATCAGGGACTCCCACAGAATCCTCTCAACACTTCATCTCCTTTGTTGTTTGTTTCCCTTCAGACAACACTGAAGTGTGCCACTCCGCCTCGGCGACGCCCGTCACCGTCTCCGCCCCGGCCACCACCCAGATGAGCCGCGTGAACGCCGGCGCGGCCGTGACCATCGGCGCCCAGATGAACTTCGGCACCAACACGGTCAACATCACGTCTGCGCCCGTGAGCCTCCAGCACCCGGTGACCATCACCGGCCCCGTCAACATCGCCTCGGTGAACATCCCGGCCACGGCTTCGCCCATGAACATCGCCCACCCGGTGGCCATCACCACGCCCATGCCCATGAACATCGGCGCCCCGATTAACATCGCCATGCGGCCCATGGAGAGCATGTCGTTCCTCTCGCAGGTCCTGCCCTCCTCACCACACTGGTGAACTCGGTCCCGCTATTCCGACCTGATTCGTCGAACCAGCTGACTCCACCCCCTTTCCCCTTAAAAAAATGAGTGTTTACTCGTGCGCTGTTGATCGCATCACTGCATCACTCCGCATCACTGATTGACTTTTTTTTGTTTGTTTTTTTTTTTTTAACTATAAAGGTTTTTTTTTTTTTTTTTTTTCGGAAGGATTTCTTACGTAGATTCATCGTTTTACGGTTCGGCCCGCGTTTTTAGCAACACTGAGCACGCAGACCTCGCCGAGCCGAGCATCTTCTAATGGACGCATGCAATAAGTGCAGATTTGTTGTATTTTTTTATTTCCCTGGACTTTTGGGAGTCATTTTATGTTGTTTAGTTGTAGCCTGCTAATCAGTATTTAAAGTCTGTTTAGGAAAACGAGTTGAAAAGGGATACGGACGATCACAGCGAGGGCTTTTAAGCGTTTTAATAGGAGCTGATTTTACAGGAATGGCTGGCCGACTGCGTTTCTGATTATGATTACAGGTACAGTAACTGTATCCTTTTGTACAGTTGTGTACGCTGGCTTGTTTTAACCCTGTTTAATTTCCGAGGCTGTGCTTCACAACTGTTTTGGATTGTTTTGTTCGGGTGGCTGGGGTGTGCTTTGTTTACTCGATTGTCCACGTTTTTTTATTTTTTATTTTATTTTATTTTTTTTTATATTTTTGTTTTTCTCCCAGGAACACAACGAGGAACGATTCTTGCACTGAACGCTTGCTCTTTGTCTACAAGAACAGTATTATCAAAGATTAGAACAAGCCGGATGGAACAGGGCTTCGGTTTTTATTGGCTTGGACTGGCCTTAGAGGAACTAGTAGCTAGGTTTTTTTTTTGTTTTTATACTCGTTTCGAATAGTATCGCAATCTTTAGTCGCGAGGGCCCTGTTAGGATGAACTTTTCTACTCAGGAATCCCAGTAAACTACTCGTTATTTTATCTTAAAATAATAAGAGCCGGCGTTAGAGCTGGATCCTGAAAGGTTTAGTGTTATTTTTGTAAATATTTTTTTCGCCCGTGCACTAGGGATGCACCGAGAGCATCTGATGCAGAGTCGTATCACTAGCTCGGGGTGGTACCGAAAAAGGTGGCGAGTGCATCCTTACCATGTACCCTTTTTTTTCCCCCTCCCCGAATGGGGGGGGGGGCGTTGAAGGACTGACCTCACCGTCCATCGTTTATGGAATGCTTTGGCTTTTCGTCCTTCATTTCACCCGTACAGGCCAGTACTGTTTCAAACATGTCCTCGTTGACTTTCTGGGGCCACTTGCAGCACCTTTGGAGGGAGAGAGAGGGGTGTGTGGCTTGTGGAGGTCAGTGGGTGACTGGATAGCAGGTCTATATTTTTATAGGTCACTTTAAGCTCTACAATGGAGCTATAACATGAACTAGCTGCTGGCAATGATGGTAGGGTGGTACGTTTATGGGAGCCGGTCGTTAACTGGCACCCTGTCCGGGCTGTTTTTGAATCTCAGTTTCGGGTCCGGACCCTTCCCCTAGACGCTGACTCGGATCAGGATCCATTACGTTAATACTAGACTACTAGTAAAAAGCAATCGTATAATATTAAACCTTGCCACTTGATTTGCAAAGGACATTTTTTGAAGACTGACCAAGCGTCTAGACCGACCCATCAGAGGGGTGTCTGAGGTTCAACTTCAGAGTCAACAAGGACGTGTTTGGACACTGGATCGGAACCCGAGGCTTTTCTTTTCCCCGGGACTCCCGTTCCCAGAGTATGAGGTCTCGAGTCGGCCCAGTCGTAGTAGCCTGCGTTTGAATTCAGGGTCCAAAGCCCTGCTAATGTGAGTCTAGGTACACTGTGTTGACCACTATCGGTGCACAGCTTCGTGGGTTTTTTTTTTTTAAATTTTATTAGAATTCTGATTTAACGATCGTGCAACCTGACACACGGACTTGCTGAGAGAGTGAATGAGTGGTGAAGTGAAAACACTATTTTTATTTTCTCCGGATTCCGTTTTGTACTCTGAAACACTTCGGATCAGTGTTGAGCCGCCTGGAAACAAGCGCAGAAGTGGACTGAAAAAATGAGACACCAGCATGCAGAACACTTACATGAGTAAAAAATGCTTCTAATTTAAATCCGGACTCGTCCTGGGCCCCACTACCATACTTTTTTTTTTTATTTTTTTTTTATATATATATGCAGAATGGCTGATCATTTAAGAATCACTCGTACAAAATTGTTTTATTGAACAAATAATGTTTACATGTCTTCGATGGCGATCAGGTGACCGCAGAGATACTGTACAGCCACAGTTTGCTACGAACCAGGACTTTGGTATGTTCCCATAATATTATATTATCATTTTAAATGAAATAGCCCGTACGTTTTGTGAGCAATGGGGATTACCATGTGACTGTGGCCACCAGGCATTTTGTTATCAATCTGATCCGAATATTTAGGTTTAGTATCAGCTGTGAATCGGTTCAGACCGAAGGGTCTTGCACAAGGGCCCAACAGTGGCAGCTCAGTGATTTTAACCCATACAAGGTACAATCCAGGGCTTAAGACCTTCTCCAAGGGCCCAACAGTGGCATCCATGTAGTGCTCAGACCTTCAGAAGCCCGGGGCCTGTTTTTGGAATGAATTTTTTGTTCCGTGTTTGACCTCCGCCTATCCCCCGGAGAACACAGGGCGTAGGCATAAGAGTGCCTTGGACTGGACGGGGCAGCGGCAGCAGCGCCACGGCCTGATCCCAAATCTATTCCTGCAGTTTGCTGCGTCTGCACGCGACCCCCCCGCGTTGGTGCCCTTGGCTTATTAGTTTCTTGCAAGTCGGACAATTAAAAAATGAACCAATAAACGTGTGGTGACGTCGAAAGATGACGTAATAAAAGGTTGTCCAACCCTTGTCCGCTCGGTGTAAGGCGTTAAAAATCAAGACGTCTTTTTACGTTTTTATTTGCTATGTTTAGTTGCAGAGACATGTTTTGTTTTTTTTTCCTAAAAAGTCCTGCGTGTTTGGGTCATTATAAAACGGAACGACTTTTCTTTATTTTTTAATTTGCCAAATTCACACCGGTGCAGACCCGACCTGAACTGAGCTAACGGCGTCGTTTCTTAATTCACTCAGCGAGCTGAACGATTCGGGAAACCCCTGTGAAGGCAGTTGAATGTATATCTGTGTACAAATGAGTTGTAGCTCCGAGGACGTGCTAGTTGCAGTCCGAATAGACACGCGAACGAAGACGAGACGACGACGACGACGCGAGATAACCTTTTATATAAAAAAAAAAAAAAATCAAACTTTCTTTTGTATTAGAACATTAACAGCGGTAATTTTGTATATAAATGAAGATTAGGCTTTCTGAGTAGCAGAAAGGAAAACATTCCTACATTTTTTTTAAATGTACGTTTGTCAAAAAAGAATTATGGAAACATGCGCAGTGTTTTATGTGCCTTTTATTTGGGTTGTCTAAATAAAAGAAAACTAATAAAACATCAGATGCGTGTCACGAGTCGCTCATTTAAGCGTTTTGGGGAGCTCGTCCAACGCTCAATGACCAGAGGAAACGTGGAGAGGCGTAAAAACGCTTGGTAAGAAAACCCACATGGACGTGACCTTCTGAGGATAAACAAGCCCACCTGATGATAAGTTTTAAGTGGTCTAGTAGGAGAAATAAGGTCATAAAGGACATGGTGGGAGGAAGGGTCCAGGGCACCTGCAGGAATCTCTCATGGACCCAAGTTAGGCAATGCTCTCGGGTCACCCGGCCATCTATAGACGAGTTTATAGGAGGTCAAACGGAGCGTCTGGAGGAAACTCGATGTAACTGGGAGATGATGTCCCTCTAGAAGGGGCGGCATTGCTGCCTCACAGCAAGAAGGTCCCGGGTTCATTCCAAGGAAGTGGCCTGGGTCCTTTCTGTGTAGAGTCCATGTCCTCCCCGTGTCTGCGTGGGTTTACTCCGGGTACTCCGGTTTCCTCGCACAGTCCAAAGACATGCCTGTTAGGTTAATTGGTGTGTCTAAAGTGGCCTTTAGTGTATGACTGGGTGTGTGCCCTACAACTGATCGGCGTCCCGTCTAGGGTTGTTCCTGCCCTTGCACCCAGAGATGCCGGGTGGGCACCGGCTGGCCCGGGACCCCTCTCTAGAGTAGCTGTACATCAAACTGAACGCATTAGGGAGGGCCTAGAGTATAATGGCTATGTTTTTGGAAGTTTATGGGATGTCAGTAAATATGGAGGAAACCATTATGGAAGTTTTAAGCTGGTGGATTGAGGAACGTTTGTACTGACTAATTCTGATTAACTAAAAGATTTTGGGAAGCATCACCAAGCCTATAGTAGGCCTTACGTACTAAGGGAGTTCTGATCCCCATGCATTTCTAGTAAAATGTAAGATTAGGATTAATGAAAAAAAAATGAGTGTGAATGTGATTATGGAGACTGCTAAATAGCAGCTGCTAATGTATTCGGTAAAAAGGGAATCAGGCGCCTGAAAGGTCAAGGACGTAACTGGACGAAATCAATATCCGCCTCTCCCAACGGCCAACACCATGGACAGAGGGAGTATTCTGCCATGCCACACTAAAAACTGAGGTTAAGGGTTAAAGCAGTGCCTGAAAATAGAGTCTATTCTTTAATCTTTTATTCATAAGGCCCCATCTGGTGCCTCCATCCACCCCCTCACCAGCACAGGATTGGATGCGGTGTGTTCGGAGACGATGAAGTTCAGCTGATTTTCCATGTTGCCATACATTCCAATTTGCAGCAGATTTATTTACAGCTACCAATAAACATTCAGTTAGGATTGGACTAAGAGGGAAAGGTTTGAAAACTTGTGAGGTAAGAGCCAACTGGCTTTCTCCAGAACCTGCATGCATATGAATCCCAGGCTAGGCTTCAAACATGAATTTGGAATTAACAACAGGAACGTGTTCTGTACCCTGTGATTTCGAGGATGCTCTCAGAATCAACAAAAGCCTGACCAGGACAGGCGGAGTCAATACGGGAACCTATGACATCATATACGAAATAATGTTTATGAACAGTATTAGTTGTCTGTATGTTTCAGGAGTGCTATTTTCGTCGATTGGATCCTAAAGTTAGTGCTGATATTCATTCAAATACCTCAGTTACCTCTGAAAAAGTGGTTTCTTGGCTGCTACCTTCCAAAAAAAGACATGGCCTAAGACTTTTGGACAGTACTGCAGTGCAAGACAGAGAGAGGAGAATCCAGGCCAATGTTCACTAGTAAAAATGCTTGTTTGGATCTTTGTGGAAAATCGTCGCTTATTCGGACCAAATCCTAACGTACAGAAACAAGTCTTATTATATACGTGTAATTTTATTCGCTTATTTGGACCAAAATTTCGCTTAATCGGACCAAAGAACGTGTACAGTACGTAATATCCGTGAAGAAATTCTTAGTCTCTGGCATCACTACCCGAAAACTCCCGAGTTTCTCCCCCAGCTCTCTACTGCCACCTACAGGTCTTTGTCTAACATTTCCATTTACTACAAAAAAAGAAGCCACAAGTCGCCACTTAGCC
>JAVSBV010000043.1:6349801-6360668 GCA_033117975.1 Parotocinclus spilosoma | reverse complement strand
CACGTATATAATAGGATTTGTTTCGGTACTTTAGAATTTGATCCGAATAAGCGGCTGGTCCCATTAACCGGTGGTCCTATTAAGCGGATTCGACTGTATTTGAGCTTGGATGATTACAGAAAATAAGCAGCACCTTGACAGGGCGCTGGTCAAACTTTGGTTCTGTTACTGCACCATTTGGGATTAGAACCCATGGCGTCTGGACCCGCCATTTCCAGCATTCAGAGCAATTATTGGGATCCATTGGGGGGGGGGGTAGAATTATGAATTATTTTTTGAATTTGACTAGCAGTGTTGGAGTGCTCTAGCGTAAAGAGCGTCAGACTTATTTCGCTATGTTGCCGGTGATCACGAGTCTCCCACACTGCTGCAGATCGTCTCCGCCTTCCCCTCTCATGGCATCCAAAAAATGCAATTTCTTCATGTTTTTGTTTGCTCGGCTCCCTTCGTTATCAGGTCTCCGATTTAGCCGGGCCTTTACTGCAGAACAAAAGAGAGACATGAATCCTTCATCTTCATGTGGACCACTGGCTGAACCCCAAAGCCAATGTTAGCAGAGATAGGCAGAGAGAAAACAAGAGGACGCCGAACTGGGTGTTGTTTTGCTTTCTTTGGAGCTTCAGGCCGGTCTGACCGCGGCCTAGCGTGACCGATGGCTGCGGGGGGGAGGATTTCTATCTGTCTGACATGTTGACTTAACGGTTCAGTTCTCCTGTCATTGCGTTTGGCAAAGTTCAAGCGTTTGAACTTTGGAGGGGAAAAAAATAAGCACAAAGAGTCCAAAGATGAGAGATCAGCATGAAGAAAGAAGGAGGCTCTTTGCTTGTTTGACCACCTGTGGGTCGGCGTTGGGAAATGCTGCTCTCCAAAGCCTCCGTAATGTTCCCAATTAACCCCAAAACCTTCTTTCTGTGCATTTCGTCCTCCAGACCTTGCGCCTGTATTCTCTGATTTCTTTAAGAGGCTCTCAACCTTGTAGTTTTGTGCTTTAGCTGCTACTTTTGTTAGCGCGCCGTGAAAAAGCCAACGCATATCATCTCCTTTTCAACACTTGTGACACATTTTATCGCTGATAGCTCAGGAGTGGAAATGAAAAGAAAGCAGAGCTGTGGTATTAGAGCTAGTGTATATCCTGTCCAGGAGTAGCATTAGGCATTGTCCGTTAGCGTACGATTCAGGGTTTTATGCGGTCTGGTCTAATCTTAAACATAAACCTTCCCATGATCTATTTATGGACTGCACTGATCTTATATTAGGCTCGGGTTTTGCTAGGTTTCAGATCAACAAATCTGAGCAGCTCAGTGCTCGAGCGTTACAGAGATACAGCACCATGAAAGCAATACGAAATATGGGATCCAGCATGACTTTAACTTTTGGAAATAAAGCAGTTTAAAAATGGGATTTTCTCGTGTCAGTTCGGCTCTAAAAGCAAAAGTCTGACCCCAAGTCTAAGTCACTGACTGTAAGGTCCAAGTTGAGTCGAGTCTCAAGTCTCCAGCTTGAATCCAAATCGAGTAAATTGAGCTTGACTTGCCGAATACCGAGTGTTTTGTGCTCATGGTGTGATCTTTGCGAGATAAACAATCTCGAGATAAATTGCAATGAGCAATGCTTTCCTAACCTTCAGCCGTCTCTACGTTCCCTCTTTTTGGACCATGTACTGTTATTAAGTGTCCGTGTGACTTATTCAGAGACGAAAATTTCATAACATTTTTCGCCGTATACACCAAGCTCTCAATTCCAGCTATAGGAAGGACGCTGGTTCTGTCAGTTGATAGGGAGGATCCAGCTTGGCTGGGTCCCCCTGGGCACTGGCATCTGAGGGTGCGCTGTGCTCATTTGTGCCGGGATTAGAAGAGCCTGGCTGGCAGGTGGGTGGAGGTGTGAAAAGGATGACTGGCTTTATAGCTGCCAGCCTCCTGGTAACAGAGCTCCTGTGTGCGTCAGCACTGTGTCGGTCTGGACTCCCTCGAAAAGGGTCCATCTCAGCAGGCCAGCCTTCCTTCTGTCCTTCCCCCTCCCTCTGTTGCTCCCCCCCCCCCCTTTTACCCCAGCAGCACCCTCCACCCTGCGCTCTGCCTGCGTCATCGGCTGCACGATCTGTCCTCGTTAAAAGGCAGCGAGGGAGAGACTCGTTTCCCCGCGTGATCAAGGCTCTGTCTTTTGGTCTGATCTGCGTCGCGTGCCGTTGAACAGGGACGTCCAAATGACTTTACCTCGTTTGCATTAGGGGTGCCAAAACTTTGGGGGGACTCTGAGTATAAGGTGTCCCAGCATGCGTTACAAATGAGCAGATTAGTTCACCTCCCTACTTGAACGTCCGTTTGGGACGCAGCCTTTTATCTCTTTCATCTTTTCTCCCGTCAGCACTCTGGAAATTTCCTCCGCTGCTGACCACTGCTGTTTCGTTTTGAGGGATTGGGGGTAGAGGGGGTGGAAGGGGTGTTGCCGAACGTGCTCTCTCTCTTTTCCGTGGGGCGTTTTGGCTATCCGAAACGATCCTGACCCTGGCCGAGGGAGGCGAGGGACAAACGGAAGATCCAGCACCTGGAGGTGGACGGAGAAGATCAGAGCGGCACTTTAGCCTCGCTGTGAACCCGCCGGCTCTGATGTCACGGGCCGCGACGCACCGATGACACCCGGTTGCCATGGCAGCGGTGCAAACGCCCCCCGAGAGGAGGTCTGCTCGCTGTGCCCTTCCATATAATAACAGCTATTTATATCCGTTGGACGGGTTGCTCAGGGGGAAGAAAAAAGGACGAGAGGGGTTGCGGGGGGAGACGTGAAGTCAGATGGCGCACGACTGCCCTGCAACATGGAACCGAGATAGCTGGCTTGATGCAGATTAGATGCGATCGAGCATCCCGTGTTTGTTTATTCTGCACATGTGACTTCCAAGCAAGGCAGAATAGTGACAAGGCTTTAAAAAAAGAGGTCTTGACATTTTTCGGAGTTTCAAGAACTCAAAAAAGATCTTCCAGAGCCCAACGTTCTACTTATAGTACTTAGTACAACTTTTGTTGTTCTTTTTCTGACTCGGGCCAGTTCCATGACTCCTCTTTCGGTGCCCAGAGTTCCAGATAGTTCCAGAAATTTTAGCTCCAGTACCACATATCCCAGTTTCAGTGGCTCCATGACATATAAACAGTGTAATAAATCTAGTCTTCGGTTTAGTTTTCACCTCACTAAGTAAACATTCCACTTTCAGAGCCAAAGCTCTCTGTTTCAGTGCTAGTGGTTTGAGTTCCATTAACAGCATTTTCCAGTTTCAGTACAGAAAGAGGTGCGTGTTCTCCTCATTAGAAGAGATCCAGTTCCAGAGTAAGGCCCCTGTTATAGTGGAGAAGGTTTCGGTAACATTTGCAAAGGTTGCAGGTCCAGTCTTAAGGCCAGCAGCACAGTGTTCAAGGTACTGAAAGGGCCAGGTTTCAAGTCCCTGTACTGCCAAGCTGGCACTGTTGGTCAATTGACCTGCTGTTTCTTGCATTTTAATCGGGTGTTTGTCGCTCTCTGTCTATCTCTGATCGATAAGGTCTGCCAAAAATGATACACTGTGTGAACAAAAGTTTGCTGGACACCCAAAAATAACATCCAAAACAAGCACTTTTGGCATTCCAGCAGAGTTCAGATCAAGGTTGGTCCAGTTCACAATCGAAGTTGGCAAACCAATTTTCCATGCACGTGTTCAAGGACTTGTTGGAAGCAGAAATCTGTAAATGTGTCGTATCATTTGTTTATGAACAATCTAGCGATGTGAGCGAGTGTTTAGAAGGGGTGTAAACAAACCTTTATATGACTTTATAACTCTATATGGCGGATTTACAGTACATAAATGTACGTTTCTCAATCCTAACCCATGTTCATCTCGTTGTCTTCCGCCCCCTGCAGGTGAAGCTCATGAAGTACATCTGCAAGCAACTGCAGTGCAAGCTGAAGGTGCCTGAGACAGACAGACCACAGGGACTGGACACATTCCCACGCCTGGGAGACTGGCTGCGTACGGTCCGCCTGAGAGCCGAGCTTATAGAGGTACAATGCAAAGACGTTTTTTTTGTCGTTCCCTGGCCATCAGAATCGCCAATTCCATCTTAGTTACCTGTTATGATCAACAAAAGTTTTAAAGTTGATAACGTTTGCAAATCTGACCGCTGCAATCGATTTCTGAGACAATTCTGATCTTCTTTGATACCCCACATGATACCCCACCTTCCTACTGATAAAACTTGCCCTTGGTCCATTATGCCCTTTATGGTGACCATGTTCTGGACATAGCTTATGGATAGATAGGCCTCCTCATCTGTTGCTTGCTGGGGTATTCAGATATATCATTTACCTTTTTGGTTCTAAAATAAAAGGGTATCCTGTGTCTTTTGACTCCCCTGTGCAGTTTTCAGTTTATATTCTTCTTACACTTTGACTTTTAGCGCTCACTGCTCTTCGTAGTTCTACAGTAATCTTTACATTACTCTGCTCTCTAATGGGATCTTCTAGGACCCCCACAGGACCAGCACAGACCACACCCAGTGTCACCTATGGACTGAAAATAGTCCACCAGCCAAAAATGTCCAAACTCAGATGGTGGTCTGAGAATTTTGCACAGCACTGTCCATTTACTGGCCTTCCCGAAAACCTAAAATCAACCTTATTGTTCGTGTGTTTAGCACTTAGTGTGTGTGTTTAGTGTGTATTCAGTGTGCGTCGTTTTACCTGCATCACTTCCAAAGCACTGCAGCACGACATCTCCTCATCTCCTCGGTCTGATTGACGGCGCATGTGAAATATTTATAGAGGTTTCTGCGTAGCACGCTTGTTCACGCCTTGCGTTATGCGAGTGCGCGTTTGTGTGTGCGCGCGCGTGTGTGGGTGTGTGTTTGTACTGTGGATTCTCTCACCAGCTCTGCTGTCTGTTCTCGTCTCTCTCGCTCTCTGTGTAGGCGGTGCCTGTGAAGATCTCGTTGGATGCCTTGCTGCAGATGCCCGGAGCTCAGGTGCGAGAGACCATGAGGAGTCTGGGCGCCACTGCGGAGGAGTGTTCCAGGCTCTGCGCTGCCCTGTCCTGCTTAAAAAGTGCCACCGAGTCAGGTGGGCGTCCTGTTTGTGGTCTCTGCCAGTTCTGACTAGTGATGTGTTGTGACTGGCATGAACGATTCGTTAACAGTGAACCAGTCTTTTAAAGACCCGGGTGAGCCCGTTTGTTTGTCACGCGATTCAGACTCCGAGCAGAATCAGTACACCAAGAGATCCGTTCTGTCCCGGAGCAGGAAGTACACACCTAGGGATTCGATTGGTTCCTGAACGGATACACAGAATTGGGCAATTCTAAGGCTTCTTATACATGTACACACTGTTTTTGAGGTATATAGTGTCGTGTTTATTAATAAATATCCAATATTAACATGTTGATTTTGTGCCACGTAAATTAAAAGAAATATGTCACGTTTGGGACTTTTATGGGGAAGTTAAAAATCGTCGTATATTCGGTGTCAAAATGGGTTCAGTGCAGAAGAAAACAGGACTGATTCGTTCTTGAACAGTGAGTCCCCGAGTTGGTGCTGGGCGCTGTTTTTGAAAACGTCCACAAGAGGGCTGCACATCACTAGTCTACAAAATCATTTTACAGTCCAAAATTCGGTAAAAAAAACAACAACTGGAGCTTCCCAACGCTAGTTCTGACCAGACATCTGACCAAGAATCCTTTCGTTCCTTTCAGGCGGGTGTAACGAGGACGGCGGCTGCTGGTTTTCCGAGCCCTGCAGGCGGGACAGCGGTGGCCTCATACCAGCTGACCAGATCCCCTTACTCGGCACTCTGACCCGCCCCCATAGCCCCTCCCCTCTGGCCCGTCCTCCGACCACACCCACGACTCCCAGTGTCCCCACCACGCCCCTGACCCCGTGCCCTCACTCGCGCCACCCTCCTTCCACGCCGGACGCCAACACCTACCAGGGCTATGTGGAGAGCCTGACGGACCTGAACTCGTGCTACTCGTCGCGGCCGGTGCGGCTCTACGGCCGCTCCTCGACCCCGCCCATCACCCCGCCCTCCAAGAGGAGGCACCGCCTGAAGCCGCCCTGCACTCCGCCGCCTCCCTCGCGCAAGGTGCTCCACGTCCTGCCCAACATCACCCTCACACGCAGCAAGAGCCACGAGAGCCAGCTGGGACACCGCATCGAGGACACGCCCACCAGCAAGTAGGTCACAGTCGATAATGACTCACGAGTAGCAGTAACGTCACCATAGATATGTGGTTCATGGATACGCCGTCCGCGCGTCCACAGGTGTGGCAAGAAGAATAAGCTCTTCCTGAACGTCCAGATCAACGGCAACGGCTGCGAAGATTCGCCGTCCCGCTCCCCGCTGCTTTCCGCCCGGACACCTGGCGCTGTCCCCGCCACTGGAGCGTACACCCTGCCGGGGACTCCCACGCTGCTGGAGGACCACGCCGGCATTAGGAGTGAGTTCCGTACCTTCATACGTGACCAGATCCAAAATAGCTGCTCGTCTTTAGATGTCTCGAGAGCCTTTTGTGACAAGTTTTTTGATCAAGCAGTACCTCAAGAACACAATTTGTTAGGATCTGAGGAACTCTTTCCTCTTCATAACTGCTGTTTCTGTGCTTTGCGTGCAGCGTACACACCCTCGGTACAAACCAGGCCCCAACGCATGCACTGGCTGCGTAAGTTGACTCCTAAATGTGACCGCATTAATGGCTCTTATCTCCATCCCCTTGCTCTCTTGAGGAACTGCTCGCCATCCTAAGAGCTCTTCCAGTAATTTAGTAGCTCGAGTGCGGAGGAGTCCTCCACGACTGAGTGCCGTTGTCTTTGTAATGAAACAGTTCAGGTAGACACCTGGAGAGCCTCCATATTTTCAGCTCTCTGTCCGCGTAACACTGCACGATTCTGAGAACCTAACCCTGAGGTTTGGTGCCACCCAAAGGAGGACTGGTTTCCTCCTCGTGGCTGTCGCTTGTTCTTTTGGAATCCAGACTCTGTTTATTAGGGGCTGATTTCTCCTCTTCGCTTCTGTGCAGATAACAGGGCTGTCCATCGCAGCTCTCCACAGGCTGTCCGGAGAGACATCGGTCTGGCTGTTACTCACAGGTACCTCTGACCTCACCCTCACAGAATTGATTTACCTTCCATTTCCATCTGTCTTTCTAAACACGGCTCTGTATTTCAAAAAAATGACACTTTTTGTGAATGCTGCCGAATACGCTTTCCAATCTGAGGGAGAGACGTTTGGACAGGGATCATCTTCTCAGCATAGATTCCGGGAGGGGATTTGGGGCAAAATGATGGATCCCAGTCGATTTAAGCAACTTCAATCTGCAACGACTTAACCGAGCAGGATCCAAATAGAGAACATGCCAAATAACGGGCGTCTGCTGAACCCTGTGTTGCGTTTTCAGGTTCTCCACCAAGTCGTGGCTCTCGCAGACGTGCCAGGTGTGCCAGAAGAACATGATTTTCGGAGTGAAGTGCAAGCACTGCAGGTTCGTCGCCGGAGCCTGAATGCAGGAGGAAGCGTCTCGTTTCGGTCGTATTTAAGAGTGAGAATGAAGTAAGGCTGTTTTAAGGGCTGTTCTCGTCTCCGCAGGTTAAAGTGTCACAATAAATGCACGAAGGAGGCGCCGTCCTGCCGCATATCGTTCCTGCCCAGTAAGTGATCTGTTCACGCTCTGCTTAAATGCCCGCGTTTTTGGAAACGGTTCTAACGTGCCTCGACTTTACTGCTTCAGTCGCGAAAATAAGGAGGACCGAGTCTGTGCCATCGGACATCAACAACCCGGTGGATCGGCCGGCTGAGGCGCCACAGTTTGGCACGTTACCCAAGGCAATAACCAAGAAGGTATACGTTTTTTATGCATTACAAATTATAAAAGATACAACATCAATTATAACGTCTGACTTGAAAAAAGCATGTCAAGTTTTAATAAAGAACACATATTAATGCTGTCCTTCACACCGATTCCAAAACAGACAGGCTGCGAAAATTTTGTATGTAACAATGACCAATCAGAGCTCGGTTGTCAGGCAGAATAGGGCAGAGCGCTTGTAGGAGGAGCAACAGACTGACTCTAACAGCATGGATTAAAAAAATATGTGATGGAATAAAGCTGAAGGGCTGGAGAATGATGGTGCTAAACCTCCCAGTTACTGAAAGGAACCGTTTTAATGTTTAGACCAGACTTTTTTAATTGTTTGTTCCTCGGATGTTCCTACTTGAGAATCTACTGAGGAGGGAGGGAAAAAAAATAAAAAATCTTTATTTTTCAGCACTTTTCAATTCCTCGAGGACTATGTGGAATCAATACAAGGAAATATTTTTTTTATTTAAAAACAAAATTTATTGAATCTACAATTCAATTAAAGTGAATCTGGAAAAAAATGTCATGTACAGAACAATACCGTTGGCTCTCCATCGGAGGGTGGAAAAAGCTCGAAACAAGCAATAAAAAAGTCTGGCTTTATCTAAGAGCATTCTGGTCTGTTCATGATCACAAAAAGCACAAACTAGACAAAGTTTTCTGTACTCGTCTTCGCTCTTAAGTGGACGATGTGAAAAAGACACGGCGGGTGTGAATTTTGGTGTGAAGGTTTCACTGGGTTGAAAATCGGACCCGGTGTAAAAGGCATTATGATTATGTTAAAAAAGGCTAAAAATCCAGCGATTAAAAGGGATGAACAACGTCGAAGGAATGCACAAACCAGCCAGTTCTAAGACTGGAAACGTCGCATGTTTTCTCTGGATTCTCTCTGTAGGACCATCCGCCTGTCCTGAACCAGCTGGACTCCAGCAGTAACCCCTCATCCACCACATCCTCCACCCCATCATCTCCTGCGCCGTTCCAGCAGAGCAACCCGCCCAGCGCCACCCCGCCACCAAACCCGTCACCCAAGAACCACCGGGACAACCGTTTCCACTTTCCAGGTGAGGGTTAAAATGCAAAACGTACTTCAGAATAGGTCACCACGTCCGAAGGTCTGAGCACCTAACACAGGACTGACATCACATCAGTCAACATTTAGTCAGGTGGCATGTGTACCAGTCTGAACTTCCGTCTGTGTGTCCTGCGATGGACTGGTGCCCCGGCCAGGGTTGTCCCACCTTGTGCCCACCACCAGCAAACCCCCAAGTGGATTAAGCAGATATAGAAAACGAAGAAATGAATGAATGAATTTATTAGAGAACAATCTTAAAATGTCTCTGTAACTTTATTATTACAGTGTAATAATACATGAGGCAGTGGACTCAGACTTTTGGCTTTATCTTTTCTCCTGCGACCCCTGCTGATCAGCTTTTTAAAATATTTCTGACGCTCCTAACACAGATTATTAAGTAACAAAGGGTCATGTGTGTTCATCGTTTTTCTTTCTAACCCTGGACTCTCTTCTTTGTCATCTTCTTGCCTGTTGATTTCTCCTCTCTCGCTGCCTAAGCTGCACACTACTTTCAGCATAGACAGCAGTTTATCTTCCCGGGTGAGTTAAAGACGCCCTGTCATTTTTCCTCCACTGTTTGAACCTGTAGTGTCCAGCGACTGGCTGCATGTCCGCTGTGTTTCCCTAAGTGACTGATGATTTATTAAGCTTTTGGTTATATTATATATATTCATATATAATAATATGAGATGTGAGAAGCTTAAAAAGTGTAGCACTAAAGCTAAAATAAAGAATAAGCAGAGAATCTTGCATGACATTTGGATTTCGATTGCCTCCTGCTGGTCAGTCGTGGCATTGCATGTCTGCTCAACGTCTCTAGAATTGACGTTAAAGACGAAACGTTCAGAAATAAACGGATTGCTTTGCCAAACTCCCAGCTGCACAGTCCAAATGTTTGTGCTTCGGGACCTGAATGTTTATGTTCTCGCAGACGTATCCAGTTCCAGCACCCTGCACCCAGAAGGCCTCCCGGACACCGTGTAAGCTAACGACCTTAAGTAACGCGATAGCTCTGCTTTAACTGTCATGGGGGTTAAATCGTTTACTTCCCCTCCATTAGAACCGAGATGGACCCGTCAGAGGAAGAGGAAGGGGGGCATCCCGAGCTTGCGGAAGACGAAGACGCAGAGGTGGGCCGAAGCTTCTGAGAGGGCTGTGCGTGGTGTTTTTGGCGGCGTCTGAAAGATCTGGGTCTTGCAGGAGGAAGAGGAGGACGAGGACGCAGACGCTGAGGAGCAAGATGGTCCTGAGGTGGAGGAGGAGGAGGAGGAGGAGGACGACGGAGAAGAGCAGGAGGAAGAGGAGGAGAGCTGTGAGGAGCAAAACGGAGCGTCGGAGAGCGAGGGGGATACAGACGAGCTGGACGATCTGCCCAGCATGCGAGGCAGCGGCCCCTGGAAGGGCCCCGTGTCACGGAAGGCCAGCCAGACCAGCGTGTACCTGCAGGAGTGGGACATCCCGTTCGAGCAGCTGGACCTGGGGGAGCTGATCGGCAAGGGCCGCTGGGGACGGGTGCACCGAGGTCGATGGCACGGCGAGGTGGCCATCCGTCTGCTGGAGATCGACGGCAACAACCAGGACCACCTCAAGCTGTTTAAGAAGGAAGTGATGAACTACAGGCAGACGCGGCACGAAAACGTGGTGCTGTTCATGGGCGCCTGCATGGCCCCGCCACACCTCGCTATTATCACAAGGTCAGGCTGTTTTCCTTAACGTCCATGTTTTGCTCGTCTTACAAACGCTTGGGGGTGAACTGTTCTACCCAGCAACCGAGCTCTTATTGGTCAGCCTGATTTTAATGTAGAAATCTGAACAGACACAGCTTAGGCCAGACTTTTTTTTATTGCTTGTTTTGCGGATCTGCCGACGATCATATTTAAAGAATACAAAAAAAAAAAATTTTTTTGGGGGGGGGGGGGGGG
>JAVSBV010000043.1:6318106-6349701 GCA_033117975.1 Parotocinclus spilosoma | reverse complement strand
GGACAGTGTAATATTGTGAAGCTGCTTTGAGACGATGCTACGTTGTAAAAAGCGCTATAGAAATAAATAAACTTGAACTTGAACTTAGTTGACTGAAAATGTTGGGTGTCTAGGTGTCACTCATGAGGGCAATGCTTTAATTTGGATTGGCAAAGGTGTACGTGTATGAAGACAAATGTTTTTAGGCCTGATCTGAATTGTGTTTTCCAGTTTTAAAGTTTTCAGTTAATATGCTGGAGATAATTCACCATTTGTCCATAAGGTCAGGTCAGGACAGGAGCACTAGAGAATTAGTGAACGTAATGACAGCGTCTCTTACATGACGTAGTGATTTGTTGTCAGAAGGACTACACTGAGCGAGATTGGGAACACAGCCCGGGCGCTTGTGCATTCTGGACTTGCGTTTCTGTCAAGTCTCTGATTGGGCCTCTTGACGCTCCTGGTACGAAGTGTGGTCGTCCTGCGTGTGCTTGAGGTGAAGAGTGCAGTGGTGGTCACGATATCCTTGCTGGCTGACGTATCGGTCGGCGTGTGGACGTGTGGATCAGAAAGGCCGGTCGAAGCTGAGGTGATAAGAAGCCCATGCCAGTTCGCCTCCTTTTTGTCCTCTTGATGGCTGGAAAATTTGGGACTCTCCACGGACCAGTGGCGTGTTAGGACGCTTGATCTGTTAATGGCCGTAGCATAAGGGGAGACAGTGTAGGAGCTAAAATGCCAGCCTGTCGTTCTTGCCAGCTGAACCTGTCCACAGATTGGCCAGGTGGGACACGGACAACCCATTATATGGGCTGAAGTGCGCCTGGCCCAGTCCAGTAGGTACTTTATGATAGTAGGGTCCTCGCAGGCCCAAGGATTATCTCCCAGCGTGATCAGCTTTAACCCATAAAGGTGCCCGAAGGCGTCGTCGCAGACTGCCGTGAAGCGGTTGGCGTGCAAGTAGAAGTGCGCCAGCTTGGGCAGGCGATCCAGCGAGCCAGGGAGAATCTGTACCAGCGTGTTGTGGGACAGGTCCACCATCTCCAGGTTTCGAGGCATGTTCGTGGGCACGGTCCAAAACTTGTTGCAGCTCAGGTTGAGCACTCGCAGATCAGGCAGCGTGTTGTTGATGAACACGATACGCTCCAGCTTGTTCCCCGACAGGTCCAGGAGGCGCAGGTTCCAGTGGTAGGCCGTGTCGTTCTTCTCCACGAGGCGCATCCGGTTGTTCGAGGCGTGCACGTACCATAGCGAGCGCGGCAGCAGGGCGGGCATACGGGAAAACCTGTTGTGCGAGATGTCCAGCGTGCGAAGGTGGCTGAAGGGGGCCACGACGTGGTCCAGGTCTGACAGACGGTTATGGGACAGGTTTAGGGAGTGGATATTGAGCTGCATGCTGTTGGGAAGGTGGCGCAGGCCTCTCCAGGAGCAGTCCACCTCCCTGAAGCTGTCGCTGCATGAACACATGGAGGGGCACCCCGCGTCGAGACGCCTACCCAGGATCAGCAACAGTAGGCAGCACAGTGGAGCACCTTTAGACATCTTCAGTGCAAACCTGTGGGAAATGACCAACGACCAAAGCAGTCAGAAACTCCAAACTCCACCTTTTACATCCTACATCTCACCACATCATTACATTTGGCTCTTAAATGACTAACAATGGGAAGCAGTCCCTAAAATACAGTGCACTAACACTGGCTGTACACCCTTGAGCCATGGACTCTACAAGACCTCTAAAGATTTCCTATGATATTTGGCATCAAGATGTCACTAGCAAGTCCTGTATGTCCATGGATCAGACTTGTTTGTCCAGCACATCCCACAGTTGCTCCATCAGATTAAGATATGGGGAATTTGGAGCCCAGAGCAACACCTTGAACTCCTTTTGATCCTCAAACCATTCCTGAACAACTTAGGCAACACCGTTGCCATAAGAGGGTTGCCATGTAGGCGGAATGTGTGAACACCAGGACCCAAGGTCCCCCCAGAGCACTGCATTGTCAGCGCTATTCAGGACATCTGTCAGTGGTTTTAATGGTAAAGGTGTGAAGCGTTCTCCCAAATGCACGTCGGATGCTTAAAAAACAAGGAATGCTGCAGACCTGCTTCTGTGAGCTTTTAAAATACACTGCTGTGGTGTTTGAAATTAGATTTGGTTCTTATTAAGTTACCTGATCTGATTGAGCTTGACTTTTATTCACATCACAAAGCCCTGGTTGGTGGCCCTGATGCATTCGGGACTTTGCCCAGAACCCAATAACGAACGACTACGGCTTTTGAAGCAGCGGCAGGTAAACAAAATGTTACAATTTGGTTTGGTTTGTGGGCTGCTGCTGCTGCAGTGTCCCGCGTCCTTCTAATCCTGCAGAAGAGTCAGGACCAGTTCCTTTCATTTGCACCAATCATGACCTGATTTTAAGTTCTAAGAGCTGTTCTTCTAACCGGCTACACAGTATAAAGCTTCCCTGAGGAGGATCCTGTTATCGGTCTGGAAGCCAATCCCTGCAGAACAGCAGTAGTAAGTCGTCTGAGTAAAAGATTAGGACAACACAGCGAAGAAAACATTGCCTTTAGGGTGATGTGCTGACTGATGCATTTGCTGATTCAGTGATTTCATCCGGAGCACTCGCAGTGATTCCTGTGCTGCAATGAGAAGCACTCACCTTCTGCTCTTCATCACCGCCCTGTCATTTCTCTTTCCCAGGGTTCTCTTGTACCTTCACGTTCTCTTCCCCTCTCTTATTGTCCTCCTTCTTCTAAAGGAGCTATTTTAGCTGTGCTCTTCTGCACGCGCGATGACTCCGCTTCCTGCACAGTGGTGCAGCGAGAGCACATGCGGACCTGAGCTGAGCCAGTGCTGCACCAGTGCACTCTGTACCCCCTCAGCACAGGAGTGAGAGTTTGGAAGAGCGCTGGAGAAGCGTGGGGTGGGTGGTGCACAAGGAGAGAGAGAGAGAGAGAGAGAGAGAGAGAGAGGGATGAGTTGCCCCTGCTTGCATTCTACTGGAAAAAAATGCTGACGCGTTAAGATCTTGCTACTTTACGATCCCCGTCCTAAAGGTTTTGCTCTAATTACCCAATCATCAGAGGAACCGGGGGTCATTTGTTCTCGGTACAGCGTTCCTGGTGTGGAAATTGAATTTGAAGGATTTCTAAGCTTTAAAAAATCGACAAACTTTGAGTTGAACGTAAATGGGAGCGCTCATTTCTTAGCCACGCCTCATTACCATGCTTCTGGACATGGGATTTGCACAGGCCATGTCTTCTTCATAGGGACTGGCTGCAGTGAAGACCCTTTTCTAAGACTGCCAGGCCACACCATCTTTGCTGAGACTGTGGGCCACACCGTTTTCTAGGGACTGACCAATACCAAAGCCTTACCCAATTTCCTGGGACTGTCCGGTGCAGTGATTACACCATATCATCCAGGTTGTGATCCAAAACAAAAATTTATTTAAGCCCTTTTTCCCTGGATTACTTTTTCCATAGTTCTTAGAACTGTGCCTACTTTCTCCCGTGTTTGTACCACAGAAACTGGGGACACTTGTAGCTCTAAAAGGCTGTGTGTAGGACCTCTTTAACTCTTATTTAAAAAAATCCTGCAGGGTCACAACATGGAACACAGAGAAATAAACCAGGAGTGAAGCCGAAGCTTTACTGAGCCACTACACAACACCTTATTGAGTTGTCTAAGCAAAATGTGCATGGCTTATGTCACCTGAGTAGCTCTGGACACACCTACCTTATTGAGACTGACAGGTACAGTGGCCACACCCCTTTATTTGGATCATATAGGTAAAGAGGGAGAAAAGCACAGTGACAATTACAGTTATTTCTGTTTAAATGTCATTTATAATACAGTTGTGTTGCTCACTGGACAACAAATGACCCCCAGTTCCAGTGCTGCCACTGAAGGACTTTACTTCGGCTATAAAGAGACTTTTTTTTTTTCTCTCTCCGGGGAACTTGTTGGAACCCGAAACCAATTTGGATCGGTGAATTTTCACTCTCCTGTCTTCCAGCAGCCAGTAGACGGGCTCGTTTGAATTTGGACGTGGTCCTAATTCAGACTTAATTACATCTTGGCTCTTCTGACATTTCACAAGCTGTGCTCCGAGGCAGGCAAACACGGTACATGATGGTGTGCGCATGTGTGTGAGTGTGTGTCTAGAAGAGAAATGGAAAGTTGGTGTGGAAGCCTTAAAAGGCTTTTCACTGGTACTGTGTGTCCTGTCCGGTTCTCTCTCAGGAAAAATGCATTCTTTTAGAGCTCGCTCAGGGAACCCAGCACTGCCACATCCACTGCCTACTAATGAACCTCCTGCTGGGTGTGTGTGTGTGTGCGCGCGCGTGTGTGTGTGTTTGGGCCTGTATTTTGAGCATCAAAAGCATTACAAAAACACAGTGTCCATCGGACTTTGTTCCCCTTTTCTAGATTTTGGAACGCAACACTGATTTTGGACAATGAGAGCTCACTCACTGTTGCCATTCAGTTCATCTCAAAGGTGTCTGATAGAATTAGGATCAGGGCTCAGGACAAGGTTCAATCGATTTCTTTACAGACCTTAGGACAGGGCAGAAGATGGATGAACCGACCTGTTGAAGGTGGAAACTTATGAAAAAGTCATTTTTATGGTCGCTGACATGTTCAGTATAATAAAATCGGTTTACAGTCAACATAAACGCTTCATTTTGAGCCTTTACATTATTTTTATTTCCTGGCCAGCCTCCGAGAGCAATTCCATGCCTACCTTTGTGGTTGTGAGTTAATTGTAGGTCACTGGGGATAAAATCATCTGCTCAGGCTATGTATGTAAATGACTGTTGTGTTCTGGCTACAGTTTGAAGGTTCTTTTGATGCCTCGTCCCTTTCCCTTGGGATTATTCGAACCCAATCCAGTCTATATCATTAAAACTTTCCAACGACTCTCATTCAAAGCAACAATCAGATATTCATACAAATTCAGCAGCCTTTGTGCAAGCTGCTCAACTCGATTTGGAAACTGGGTGTTAAATAAAAGCATGACATGAAAAGCGGCCATTTGTTCCACTTACCGAAATTTTAAATCATGAATTTTTAAAATGAACTACTACGGTATACAACGCATAAAGTCTGTTTGTGGTCATTTATACTCAAAATTTTAATTACTTAAGCCATAGATTACCTTACCAGATATATTAGCTGTTGTGGAACAGAAAGACTTCAGAAACAAACTTATTAAACGCCTGAGGTATCGGCATGAGCAGACTGAATGCTGGGCAACATTCGATTGGATCTGCGCTCCATAGAACAAGAGTCGTGTGTGGATTCTGGGACGGCCGTGGATTTGTTTTGTGTGTGTTAGAGAGAGAGAGAGAGAGACAGAGAGAGAGAGCTAGATAGTGTAAGGAGGAGCTCAAAATGTCTACCTCTACAGTTAAATACGATTTTTAAAATCCATATTGAATAGAAAAAATAAAAATAGAAAATCGAAGGATGGGAAACTGTAGAATCTGAGCTATTTTGGCGAACATATAATAATGGCGAACTACAGCATCATACATATCATTTGGAATAATAATAATATATAATATATAATATCCAGCGTCATAGAGCACGTTGTGGACGTTAAGCGACGCATTCCTGTATTATAAAGAAAACGCAACAGCATACAGAAATGGTTTAATCGTTATTTATTACTGACATTTCAAAGCAACATTTCAGATAGAAAATAATGACAGTGTATTAGGATAGAGCTCATGGAACGTAAAACATAAAAGCTTACTTTTGGATCTTTGGTTTCACTTTTCAGCTGGCTTAAAATGCAACTACTGAAATAAAGACATAAATGTAAACGGGATCTCAAATGAAGATAAAAAAATGCATTTCACAAGTGCAGATAAGCATTCCTATTTTAATTTATGCACAGTAAATATTGATGTGTAGTTAATATTGATGAATGATATATGAGTAAAGGAATTAATTGCATTAATATGTAATAGTAAGTCATGATTATAGACATTTTTTCTAAATAAAAGAAGTTCCTTTTCTATTAGCTGAGAATTGGGTGCATAGCTTTTTTAAAAAGATTTTTTAAGAAACCTTTTCAAGCACAAAAAAACCCTTTTTTTTAATTATCGTCTCTTTTACTGTTAAACTTAACCATATTTTGAATCTAAAATGGATGTAACCTAAAAAAAACACCTTTAAATTTAAGTTTAAGTAGACAGTTATTATTATTATTATTATTATTTATTATTTTAATCAAAACAATAATAGCTTTATTATTATAAATGGCTTATGGCTGAGCAAAACCAAAAACAGGTTTAGATCCTGATTCAATCATAGGCCTTGATTTGGGCGTGACCATGTCTGATTACTAAACGATTTCTTCAGACATATCAGGTTCTGGAGTGGGTGTGGTCTCAGGTGCTGGAGTGTCAGTTCCCTCGGTGGACCTGTGGTTAGCTTCAGCTGTTTCTCTTTCCATCTCCTGTGGCTCTTGCTCTTCTTTCTCAGGCTCGGGCTTCTCTTGGTTGTCGTTTATGAAGTGCACAGTTTCGGACGGTCCACCATCCACATCATTTCTGTTGGTGAGGTTGACTTGCTCGGTGGTGACCAGGCTGACTTTGCGATTCCGCTTGCAAAGCAGAGTGATCGTGGTCAATATTAAGAAGATGCAGAATAAGCTGAAGACGGCAATCACTAGGATGAACAGAGAGTCCTTGTTGATTTTGATATTGAACAGAGAGGTTTCTTCCGTGCTGGTCGCTGGCTGACAAAATTGTACTGCCTTGGCGGTGTTTTTAGAAAGTGTTTCAGCTGTAGTGGATGTGGTTGTGGTTATTGAAGGTAATTGCGATGTTGACACAGTTTGGGATGTCTCATTGTTTGGGGTTGGTATGCTGGTAAGTGGGCTGCTCTGGGCTCCTGGTCCAGCCAAACTCACAAATACAATCAAGAAGAGCAGACTGTACATTTTGGTAATCTGTAAGAGACAAAAAGTGGTAAATAGGTTATACTGGGCTTACTAATATGGGATGAAATGATAATCATGTTTACCATTATTATTCATCTGGCTCAGGAACAAAATAGTTTTATTCCAATAGAAATCAGGCGTATCTTTCACGTTTGTTCCTGCTTATAAACCTTTATGCCTAAATGGATTTTAATAATGTTAATAATTAAGTTTTCAATGCTTTTAGCAACGTGGTATGTGTTTATAGCTACGTAATGATTATTTATTTTATGTTGTAATTACCAGTCGTGAACTTGAACTTGAACTTGCACGCTCTGGTACCTATGATGATGGAGAACCGGCTTTTTTAGTCGCACCTAATCCACAAATAACAGGAGGACATGGAAGAACTCAACTATATTATGCTAACGTCAACATATATTTTGAATATAGAAACAGGTAGGGATGTCCCCATTGGAACTAATTGTAGTGGACTCTCATTATCAGGTTTTTAATAGTCAAAATTAGTTCAAAATTAGAGCCATTTCCTGTAAAAGGTTACAATCAGATAACAGGGTTAGATTATTGTCTATAATGGACCTTTATGATAAAATAACAAATAACACTGGAATATCTAGATACATATAAGACACTGTATCTATGTACAGATTTATTTTATTTTATTGTGTTGTTATTATTATATGAGGGAGGGGTGGGACAGGAGTTACCAAACTGGACCGTTGAGCAGAAGGTGCCACTAACTAGCTGCCACTGTCGAGCCCTTGAGCAAAAGATAATTTCTGCTCTCTATTATGATAGTAAGTCAGCAATCTTTCCATTTATTTAAAGAAAAGAAAGGAATTACAAAGTGATTTGCAGTCGGATAATAACACAGAATGCAAATTTAAGAAATTAAGTAGTAAAAATTGTAGTATAAAGATTATTAAAGCTTAAAAACTTTGCCAAAGCAAATATTATTTATATACTGTATGTGTATAATGGTTTATCTGCTGTATAAGCAATATACAGGCAAAAGTTTTAGGACGCCACGTCTAATTGGTGAGCTCTGCTATTTCAACAACGCACTTGTAACAAGTAATGTAATTAAAATAAAAGTTCAGGGCATTTCTGGATTCTCTCAGGACAAACAGTGGGTTGTACTGATACCCCAATGTGACATTTTTAGGTTTCCACTTCCAAAAAGTCTGTTTATAAACTGTTATGCCCTGTTACGCTTAAACAGAGTCTGTAGACAATTCCTTTGCCACCTTTGATAGACTCTGGCTGGCTTGCAAACCCTGAAAGTGCACTGGATTTGAAAAGTGAGCCGGGGCTTACTGTCTAACAGTCATGTTCAAAAATCTAATGGGAAGCCCCTTTTGGAAGAATAAACTGTTGAAGCAGTTTAGGGGCAAATTTGGTACGAATACTCATTTTGGGATGTAATTTTGTGTGTGTCTATAAACTTTTGTCTATATTTATGCTATTTATGGATTTGCAGTGTTTAATCGATATTGTTCCAAGTAAATGTGCTCCATAATGCATTTAAAGTTGTTTTTCTAATTGGTTCTGCCTAATATTCTAATTCAGACGTATTGATTTCTCTAACGGTGAGAATCAGAGTTGAGCCTTGCAGATGCTCATTTCTTCTACTCTTGTTTCAAACATTAGTTTAGCCTACGGAAGCTTTTATTACAGATTCAAAAACAAACCCAACTGTCTAGACGTAGGTGAATATAGGGGTCGTTACTCACCTCTGAACCCCGTGCGATGATGTCTTTAACGATCAGAGAGATGTGACAAAGTGTAAGCCAAGCTGTAAGATGGCAGTAGTAAAGCAGGGGAGATACGCCTGACGTTACTTATTCTCGCCTACAAGCCGCTTGTTTCCTGTCCCTCTTTCGCTTCTGCTGCTTTTTTGGGGGGATTTATATTTAAATTTGCACATGGCTCCTGCATGATCTTCACCCAAAACCTCTTGCATCTCAGTGCAATAAGGGTTTTGTTCATTACCAGTGTAACCATTAAGTGCATTGCTATCCACTGAAATGATACAGCTATTAAATAATAATTTGGAATCATTATCAGAGCTTCAAAGTCTTCATCATTTTTGACAATGGATCAATAGATTAAAGCAACCAGTGGGTGTGGTTTTTTTGGCTTAGATTAAAAAGAAAGCTGGATGGTTTTATTTTTACACTGTGTTTTAAAAAGGGTAGGACGTTAGTGGTTTAGATAGCGGGATGGGTGATTGGCGTACCCCATATATGATAGTGAGAGAGACAGAGAGAAAGAATAGAAAGGGAAATATAAACAGTGAGAGAGACATAGGGAGAGAGAGAGAACAGGTAGACAGAGAGAGAGAGAGAGAGAGAGAGAGAGAGAGAGAGAGAGAGAGAGAGAGAGAAATGAATAGAGAGACATAGGAATAGAGAAAAATGGAGAGAGACATAGGGAGAGACAGAACCTCACAGCTCTGTACTAAGCCATCACAGCCCAAACCCGGGCCCTCGCAGGGGAACCCTGGGTCATCACAGCCTTATCCTGGGATCCAAGCATTCTCTGGGTCCCCACAGCCCAATGCCAGGCCCCCCAAAACCTGACCCATCCATGGTGGAGTCTCAGAGTGAGAGAGAGAGACAGAATGAGAGACAGAGAGAGAGAAAGAAAGACAAAAAGAGTAAGAAAGAAAGAGAGCGACGGAGAGACAGAGTGAGACACAGAGTGAGAGACAGAGAGATAAAGAGAGGAACAGAGACATAGAGAAACAGAGAAAGAGACAATCAGAGAGACATGGAGAGAGAGAGAGAGAGAGAGAGAGAATGGTTGTATGTTTAATCCTCCAAGTTTTAAGTTCAAACCAGCTGACATAAGTGATTGAACTTCAGAAAAAAGCTGGGATCTTATTCTTATCTCTCTGATCTTATTCTTTATGCCTCCCCAGTTGTCACTTAAACCGAAATAGGTTATTTTTGGTAGCTATTCTGCACCATATGAGAATGTGTGTCACTTTAATGTATTTATTTTTGTCTGAGGTCATTCTCTTGTTCTTTGTAAAACCGTGGTGAATGTTAAACCTCATTTCTCATTCAAGTTCTCCTTTCATCAAAGGGGCTCAGCCTGTTTTAAAAAGACGTTGTATGTACCGTACTGTAAGTTATTCGCAAATGACATGGCATTCAAAAAGATGTGGTTAAACAAAAAAAAAAGACTTCGGGGAATAACCTGCCTTTAACCTTCCTGTATCAGAATTACAGGATCCCAGTTATGGAGGCCTGCCGACCCCCTGTTAGATGTCGTGCTCATGAGCAATAATTTGACTAAATGACTCATTACCAGTTAAAGGACAAAGGCCGCTGGGACAGTGTGAATGATTGTGTGTAAAATATAGAGTTTTTGACTAGAATTTGTTTCCTTGTTTCCTTTCTAGGCCTATATATAGTATATAAACTAACATAATTCTGCCCCATTCATTTTCAAACCTCTCCCAGTGGTGTTACACTAACCAGTGGCCCAGTTGATTTCGCCGGATTGTCTTAAACTGGGTTTTTTCCACTGCTTTTGTGCACTGAACATGTCTTGCGTGTGAGTAAAACCAGAAGCGCCGTGTGACTGAACAATAAATATAGAATTAAAATTACAGTGGGCTTTCCATTAGCACCTGGGTCCCATGAAACAGAAACCTGCTAAATAACCACATACTAAACCTCAGCCTATAAAGCTTCTGCCGACGCTCTGGTCATAATATGGCGGCAAAAACAAATCAAACTGGCGGACGTTAGAGCTCATAATTTAGCATAAGTTAGAGCAAACCCAATTATCCAAATGTACCTCAGGTTGGGATGATGAATGCTGTGGGGGATTCCTACCTCCCCTATTTATCCATTTAGGCTTTTAGTAAGAGGGTGAACCGCTTAACATGTCCGTGCTTCGATCATAGCTGGGAATAGTGTTCAGGAGACCATGTTGGAAAATGTAATTAAAACCTTTTCTTCCCCAGTTTGCATCAGTGCCATAGTTCGCTCTGGTCACTGGTTCATTTCAGTCCAGTCCAGTCCGCCTGGGTTTATTTTAGAAACATATCTGATAAGCAGCTTTGATCATTTCATATGGCTCTCGCAGCCGACATCTGCCATGACTTCATTTGGCCGTCTCTATTTATAAAGTGCCTCTTACCCTTGCTTTTTTAACCCATCTGCCTTCCTTTGGTGTGAAGTGTGTAACCGTACATGGTCTCACTTCGCTATTGCGACTGCATGCTCATGCCAGGAGGACAGGAGCCGAGCAGGAAGCCAAGCACAGGGGCTGCTTTATTAATAGAATGCATCAATATAGTATATGTGAAATCTGCTGGAGGAGCTGTTTATCTTAAAAGAAAAACATCAAACATTACTGATACTGATACTGTTGCTCCCAATATTAATCCAGTGTGCCGTTATTATTATTATTATTATTATTATTATTATTATTATTATTATCTACCTGTGTAAGATTTTTAGATACAAACCCAGTAACGTCATGTCTGAGAACGGGGAACTGACAGCACCCAAAAAGGGCCCAACAGGAACCAATAAAGTAAAGACAACTTGCAGGTTGTCCCTTCCTGCGCATGTGAAACAATATGTGTGTGTGAAACCCAATCAGGCTAAATAGAAAGCAATCTCAAAGTATCATTCTGATTCAGATGAGACAAGTGGACTCGGTGAGAGATTTAAAGTTCCCTTTAAATAGAGAGCTGACGGTAGTGATACTGCATCACAGGTCTAATTGTGCTTTTCTGCGTCACCACTAATCATTCTCAGGTTAAAAATGGATGAGCTGTCCCAGATAAATTCATGCAAACAGTGGTTTTTGTCAGCCCCTCCCTCTGCCCATGATGGGCAGCTTCCCACAGCTTCATTATTTTCTGGTTGTTTATTTCAAAGCTTGCCTCCCATCTAAAAAACAAACCAAATAACCATAACACATTATTTTTGATTTCAGCTCCTCCTGGAGGATCCCCAAGGACGAGTCCCCAAACCAAATGCACATTCCCTCTAGCGATACTGGGACAAACATCCAGTGGGCGGCAGTTCTGCGGACAGAAACGTTTTGACAGAGGGTGACAGGAAATGGCTAGACTGATAGGAAGGCTACAGTAAAAAAGCACAAAAGTCCTGCCAACTACACTACACTACACTACACTATACTATACTATACTATACTATACTATACTATACTATACTATACTATACTATACTATTTAGTTTCTTAAATAATACTGGTAAATATACTACTGCTGATGCTACTAAAATATATGTTTTTACTAACTGAAAATCATATTTATCCTTTAACTGGTTGTGCATGGTTGTTTTTTAGATGATTCCCTATACATAAAGGCTTACAGTTCTCAGGGAGCTGGAGAGTTCCCATTGGGACCAAAATTCCCTAACAGTAACGATGTCATGCCCTGTAAATGCTTCCCCGGTTAGTCCTGATCAGCCAATGACCCTTCTTTTCAGCCCAGAGACGTAGTTGGGACAGGAGGATGATAATATCCAGCCATTACTGTGCTAATGACCACTTTGGGTCCGACTAATTCACTACCTAATTGAGCCTTTACTCTGTGCACGGGGGCTGGAGAGCTGTTTAAAGGGTAGGCCTGATAATTACAACAGCCAGGTGCTTAGAGAGGACACGGCCGTCTCTCTGGTACTTTTAACTACGAAAATACACCTCTTAGTCCTCCGCTGTCTGTTACTGTCATTAATACTGTTAGTATTCTTTTTACTACTCTTACTGTTAGTATTATTAATATTGTTGGTATTATTAATATTGTTACATTAATTATTACTGTTAGTATTATTAATACAGTTAATATTATTAGTTCTGTTACTATTATTATTATTACAGTTACATTCATTACTACTGTTAGTATTATTAATACAGTTAATATTATAAGTTCTGTTACTATCATTATTATTACTGTTACATTCATTACTACTGTTAGTATTATTATTACTGTTAATATTATTATTATTGTTAGTATTATTATTACTGTTACAATCATTAATTCTGTTAGTATTATTATTATTACTGTTACTACCATTAATACTGTTTCTATTACTAATACTTTTACTATTATTAATACTGTTAATATTATTATTACTGATGGTATTATTAATATTGTTAGTATTATTATTACTGTCCCTATTATTTTTATTACTGTTAGTATTATTAATAGAGTTAGTATTATTAGTACTGTTACTAGTATTATCACTGTTAGTATTATTATTACTGTTAATATTATTAGTTATGTTACTATTATTATTATTACTGTTAATATTATTAGTTCTGTTACTATTATTATTATTATTATTACTGTTACTATTATTATCACTGTTAGTATTATTATTACTGTTAATATTATTAGTACTGTTACTATTATTATCACTGTTAGTATTATTATTACTGTTAATATTATTAGTTCTGTTACTATTATTATTATTATTACTGTTACTATTATTATCACTGTTAGTATTATTATTACTGTTAATATTATTATTACTATTAATATTATTAGTTCTGTTACTATTATTATTATTACTGTTAATATTATTAGTTCTGTTAGTATTATTATTATTACTGTTACTATTATTATCACTGTTAGTATTATTATTACTGTTAATATTATCACTACTGTTAACACCACTACCAATTTTGAGGCAGAGCCAGACATAAGCACAAGAAACAGGAACAGACTCACCAGAACACAGGAGCAACAGGAGCCACTATTAATACTGCTGCTATTATGTAATACTGCTATTACTTTACTTGTAAGATCTATCAGTTTTACTGCTACTGTATCTTCCAGGTCTGCTTCGACTAACACTCGTATTATTTTTTTTTAATTTGTATTCTTGTTAGCTTTATTATGACTACTCTTATTACTGCTACCACTTCTGCTATTATGCTGTAGAAAGAGTAGTATGACTTTTCATTCTGCTTTTATTACTAATACTACCATTATTACTGCTGCCACTTCTAATAATAGTAATATAACTTTATTCTACTTAAAAAAAAACAACATTATATTGTTTCTCTCTTTTCTTCAGTCAGAGTGCATCTTTCCTGTCTCGCTTCCCCTTTCAGGGTCGCTAGTGCATAAGGCCATGTCAAAATTCATCCTGTTTCCTTTCTTCTGCTGCTATGTCTGAATGTTTGGCTTCTCTGTTCCTCTGTTACTCTCACTTATTTGACTAGTCTCATAATTACTGCACTTCTCCTTTTTGTATAAATATAAACCTTTTAATTTTTGTTAAAGCACATTTCACAATGTCTAAGTTAAATTATGAAGATCATCTATGATGGGGCCATTTCCCTGTAACGAACCTGACCATTTCCTTCTGGACTGCTTAGATTTTGAGATGTTCAGGTTTCCTACGTCACAAGTTGACTCAGCTCAGGTGTACAGTTTTTAAAAAAAAATATTAAGACCCCAGTTAACTGTGTTAACTTGTTTATAAGCTGTAGAGAGAGAAAGAGAATTCAGGTTCACTGCTTTGCCAGCAGACGACAGAAGACAGTCGGTGATAAAGCAGTCGAATATTAGTTTAATCTATTTTATATTGGAATTATTTCAGTGATTAGGAACGAAAAGGAAATATTTAAATGATTAATAATGATTTCATAATGAAATATCCCCTCATTTTTGTGAGTAGTGTATATGCAGTGTACATATACATATAGGGCCTCACTGTTGTAGTCTATCCTCCTCAAGTTCTGTTGTGCTTGGAATATTGTGAAGGTCTTTTCTGTGCATATAGAAATTTTATATTAACACATTTTAAGCTTCAATGTCTGTATAATACATTCCAGTCATCATCTAAATCATCAAATTATTACAGAATAATAAATAAGAATAATAAACCATATCAAAACCAGTGTATACTTGTTATAGTTATGTAAAATAAATCTGCGTTTATATTATTAAGCTTTAAAAAAATGTCAACGCATGCACCATTTCATCATTTATATATAATCATATATATTTTATATATTCTAAACGTATATTTTAGTGAAAAACCTGCATTACGCTTCTTAAACTGGAGTGATTCAGCTTCGCATTATCTCAGGTTAAATCCCGAGTTGCCCCAATTGCCTTACATAGTGCACTACAAATGGTGTGACGCCATTAACTTGTAGGGCGCCTCTATAGGGACTAAGGAGCTTTTTGGGATACGACCTCGGGCGTCCTTATTAAATGACAATGGCTGCACGTGCGGACTCAACCGACGACAGGTAATGGCGTTTTAATGAGGGTTGGTTTGTCAATCTTTCCTCACGGTCGCCACTAACGTTACGATATTGAAAGGTAAATGTATATATTTTTAAGGTCGTATTTCACGCATAAAAGTAGTTTTTAGCTTCGCGAGGGTAAACGGAAAGAAATGTTAATTGTTTTGGTACAGTAAGAGACTAACGTCGAGTCGCCCCCCCCCCCCCGGAACGGTTTGTTAGTTTTATATACCTTTTTTTTTTAAAGCTATGTATGTAGAACTAAATATTAAATATGGTTAAAGTTTGAAAAAACTTTCACATCAAGTTAGCGCCCATTTTTTTTTTTTACATTCAATTAACGGCATCTTTATAACTGTTCACTACCATATGCTACTGTTTTACCAAATAAACCAAAATTTCCCTTTCTCTCCTCTATATTTTTGTAAATAGGTACTGAAGAAACCTTTATGACAACTAAAACCGTAACTAAAGGTAAGACTTTTTAAAAAAAAATAAACATTGTGTACGGAAAACTGTTAAGGCGCGAGCCCTATCTGTACTGTCACTTTTATGGGTGTCCGGATTACCGTGCGTTTTCATTCAGCGCTTTTCTGCTCGTTTGACCTTTAATGTAAAACATTAAAATGACTATAAACTTTTAAGCTTTTAGGTTTGGGCAGCTGTAGATAAACAGTGAATATCTGTCACATGAAGCCATTTAACATCAGATGGCCATTCTTGGGAGAACAGAACATATGATTTAATGTTTTAGATCTGTTTTTCATCGGGCTGATGTGTTTATTTTATAACTGTATCCGTATTATTGATTGTTTATTTCCATGTTTAGAAGGATTTATCTATAAATTTGGTTTAAATGATGTGATGGACAAGATGAAACGACAATGTAAACAAATAGAACCTTTATTTAAAACAATACTTTTAGGTTCCTTCCTGTATCAAATATTTTTGCATCATTTTATATTTAAACAAAAAATAGGATTGGGCATAAAATTCTGTAACTACAATGACCAGTATTAGGTTAGCTTAGCTGCCTGGCTTTTTCTTAAATAAAACAAATCTATTAATGAACAAATAATTCAAACTGTGTTAACACAAAAGTCTACCATAGTGCATTAGCCTTTAACCGAAACTGAAATACAGACTTTACAGTCATAGTGCTTTTATATTTTGCAAATCTTTAAAACTTAACCTTAAAAATAAAATACAGACTTCAGTCTTTTTAACTATATTGCACAACCAATTGTGCTCATGTCAAGCTCTCTCTTCCCGGGACATTGTAGAATCCAAAGTGTGCCATCGCGATCCTTTAAAGAATCGATATTTTTTTCAGCACCCCTACTAGGTCGATTCATACTTCATGTTCAGTCACTGAGGCGATACCTGAGCTCAGGTGTTGAGGACACCTCGTACTAGGCCTATATTAAGCGTCTCTTGCTTTATGGAGTCCAGGTAGGGTTACCGATTGAATTTACTTGTCGGGTTTGTCTCCTCTCTTTACGTTGCTCCCGTCAGGTGGATTTGTCAAGTGGAACAGAAAATGTTGCCCCTTAGGCCCCTTGTGCCTGTCTCGGCACTGGCTTTGCTGGGCTGGTGCTGGTTTGCCTTTAGGAAGAGGAGGAACCAAGCAAACAAGATCAGAATGCTCAGTCCGGAGGAGATCTTCGCCGGGCGAGATGTTGCTGGCTGTAAAAGTACGCTGACGACGCACGATCTGGAGGCGGACTGCGTAAATCCGAGCAAGGACTCGTCAAGTGTTAGTCCTTACCTCGACCCAAGTTTGAACTCTGACTGCGGCTTGCTGAGTGAGTCGCAAGCCTGCGCTGCTGCGTCCTCTTCGGTTGTCAGACTTCGCCCGGAACCTGAAGGAGAGGTTTCGCAGGTTCAAAAGCGTCCGTCTCTGGCTGAGAACCCTGAAACGGAGGTGGGGAAAGATACCACCTTTAAAGGTCATCCAGACTTTAAAGCCGAAGAGACTGAACCTTCAGCGAAACAGCCCACCGGGACGAACCAGCCCGAGAACCAGAGTGGCAAAGCGATAAATCCGAAGGCGGTGCAAGGAGTCGGTACAAACCTGGACTTTGAGGTTATTGGTGGTGCCACGGAAGAGATTGCGACAGCCGGTGGTGGCATTTTAAAAGCGAAAAGCCAAACGGAAACTTTACAGATCCAGGATGACCTCAACAAGGATCCAACTTTACTGGTCTGCAACTTTTCCAAGACCGGGACGGAAATGGACAGCTCACCGTGTAAGCAGTTCCATAGTCCTTCAGCATCCCAAACAGGAGAAGACTCTGGCTGCAGCTCGTACTGTTCTGAGGACGGCGCCGAAACGCGACCCGGAATAACCGGAGCGCTCTCATCGGAAAAGGCAGATGGCACCAAAGGTTGGCGTTTCTTCCATTACATTTACGGCATTTAGCAGACGCCCTTATCCAGAGTGACTTAGAACTTATACGGTCTTACAATCCAAGCAATTGTGGGTTAAGGGCCCAACTGTGGCAGCTTGGCAGAGGTGAGATTTGAACCCTGGACCTTCTGGTCCAGAGGCCAGTCTCGGTGTGTAAAGGTTATTGCTGTCGGTACTCAAAAATGGATTAAAACGCACCGTTTTGAATGTCAATCTCATCCTTACAGTCGCCAACGGTGTACGTTGTGTCAACCAAGAGAGGGTGATTATCAGCAGCCACGCAGCACGGCCTCAGAGAGCGAGCAACGAGTACTGGGATATAGAGGTGCCAGCGGTAAGCCTAAGCTCTAACGCGCTCAGCACTCTGTGCCTTTTAAAGTCGGGAGTTTGAGCCGAGGGTGAGCTCTGATCAAAAAGGGCTGTGAGTTTTCATGTTTTGAAGGGAGTGAGAATTTTAAGAACCAGACGAGCGGGACTGTAAGCAGCCCTAAATCGTTGCCAGGCCTTTTAATAAGTGTGCTGCCCGTTTCAACCAGGCAGGGTTTGCTCGCGGGGAATCCGTGCCTATTAACGGTGTGAAAATCTTGTTTTGGCAGCACCTTGTCGGAAGATTAATCGGAAAGAACGGGAAGCACATCGACTTCCTGAAGAAAAACTCTGGCGCAACGATCTACGTGTCTGCTCTGGCTTACACACACGAGCTTCAGATCTGTCATATCGAGGGTGAGTCTGCTGCATGGGGATAATAAAGAATAAACTGTTTTGACACTTTGTCATCGCCATGAAGCAAAGTCCAGGAACCAGGGCCCGTATGTATCAGACTTCTTAAAATTTCTCCTGAGAATGCTGCTTAGAATGGACTTAAGTCTAAAAGTATTCTTAGTTAAAAGCTGAGACTAAAAAGGATTTATTAAGCCTCTCACTGTACAGTGTCAGTCTAAGCAAAGCTGATTCTGGGATGACATCGTTTCCAAACCCCCGGCAAGAACCAATCAGATTTCAAGTTTAAGATTATTTCCTGAGAAATTTCAAGATCAAAGTTTAACAATGTTGAAATACTATCACATTTAACTTAAGAATGGTGCAATTATTATTTTTGTGAAGAATGTCTGAAATGATATGAATACACTGTATTCACGTTGTTAATAAATAATCCGAATAAAAAGACAGACTTTGTTTGAAGATGTTGTTGCAATCATTTATTTGTTGGTGACAAATTTAAACAGGTGCTAGGCTGATTGAACAATTTGTCATGTGCATTTAAAAGACATTCTTCCTCTCTTGGAAGGTTCGCACGCCTCTCAGTCTTCTCAGTGCCGTCTCTGCCCGCCCGGTGGCGACTCTTAACGACTCAAGAGACCTCTGGAGCAGTCTTAACTTTTCGGAAGAGTAAGAGTGATTCTTAGACTTCAGAGTTTTGATAGCTGGCACTTACACATAACTCTGTGATTGGGAGCAAATCTAAGATTTTTCAGCACTCAAGTCCAAAATTCCACGCTAAAAAGTTTGAAACATACAGGCCCAGATTTCTAGACGTAATGCTTTCGTTTGGGGGGGGGGTGGTCGGGTAGGGTCGATCCGGATGGGTGATTGCTGTAGGAAAGTGGCTGAGTTTGACAACGTCAAGCCCAACTGGTGGAATGAAAAACGTTCTCGTTTCTATCAGGGTCTAAGGTGCAGGTGGAGAATGCCTTGGCACTAATCAGGAAGAAGTTCAAAGATCTGGATTTGAGCAACCGTCACGGCAGCATACAGCCTGCTCCCCTCCCGTCTGCTCCCGTTACTTACTGGGTACGTGGCGGCTGTCTAAGGTGTCCATTGATGACGTGTGATCCGTTAATTGTTGAGCTGAACACGTAACCGTCCCTAACCGGGCATCTTTAAGTACAGCAGGGGCTCTGAGATGGTCATTGTCATATCAGGACTGCTCTGTTTAGGTTTACCTGGGTGCTTTATTACACTCTGCTGCCTTTTAAGTGTGTGTGTGTGTGTGTGTGTTTCCGTTCCTCTAGCTGTTGCTCCCTCAGGACAGGACGGTGGAGGTAATCGTAACACGGGTGGAGGCAGCGAACTGCCTGTTCGTGCAGCAGCACACCCACCCTACCTACTATGCGCTGTGCTGCCTCAACGAGCAGATGGTCTTCTGCTACTCGCATCCAGGATGCCCCAGCCTGCCCACTCCCGTGGAAGGTACACGCTGTTAACCAGCTCGGTCCACCCACATACTCAGGGCCACACTCGTTTTCTTGCACTTTCCTTTTGTGATGTTTCTCACCTTCACCTAGTGAGGTTCGATTTGTTTATGCTTTTAGTCAGATTCGGGGCTCCTTGCAGTCGAGAATACATTGTGGGCCAAGGCCCGAACTGTTTCAAATGATCAGCGCCCAGTCAGTACTCTTACCACTGTACCACGGCCCTAAGCTATGGGACGCCATGGTACACAATATTGATGTTGGTAACTGTTTTTGAGAAAGAATTGACTGTGAAACCTTATACAAGCTTGCAGAAACAATTAAGTTTATGTTTAAAGTTGAATTTTTGTCAATTTCAGACACACCCTGAGGTGATTACAGCCATTTTCTGTTTTACTGATGTTTGAAGCCTAAATTAGTTTGAATCTTGGTTAAAAATTAAGACACGAAATATTAATATTTAATGTTTTAATTATTTACGACAAACAGAACAGCAATTAATATATGACTGAGAACCATGATGTTTTCGAACAAGCGATATTCCGTGATTTCCGTGCTGAGGGACTTCACACTATATTTTCAGAATGGAAGATGAATCACGACTAATTACAATGGATGACCAAAAACTGTACAGACAGAAACCATCTACTCTGAGGAGCAGTAGCTTGTTAGCCTAGAGGAAAATGGGCACATCACTCGCACTATAGAGCAAGATCTAATTCTTCCAGTGCACTGTTTAATCAATATGTTTATCATTTGAAATGTATTCCTATATTGTGATGTGGCCCCATGGTTCCTCCTAAGTGCATTTGGATAATATTGTTTATCGTGATAATACTTGAGAAGTCAATTTTTGCTCTAGGGTTCAATATAGGAACAAACGTCGTTTGAAAGCTTAAGTCCAAATCTAATAATCAGTATAGTCGCAGTCAGACCCGTGACTGAGCATGCATGTAAAAGGAATTCTGATTGTTTTAGGACCTAGGTTTGATCCTCCTTACATTCTTGGCTTTGATATCAATTCAAAAGCACCAAATACTACACTGCTTAAAAATGAGGGGGTGTTACAAAATGAATACGCCATAAGATCTGCTGGACAGTCTGATGCTGTGGATGCACCGTCACTGGCAGGGTGTTTTGGCACTTTTGGGGGACCATACACCCTACTAAACAGTCAATATGGGGGCACTCTGGTCCAGTTTGATGTTTCTGTTCACCCTCATGACTGTCACTTGCTACTCAATCACCATTTGATGAGTTTGTGTAATGAAATAAATTAAACTCCTACTTTTTTTAATCGCTTCACATTCGTTTTAAACCATCCCCTCGTTTTAGTGTAGTTGTTACCTATTGAAATGAGGAAACGACCGTGCTGAGCTCTTGTAACTCGTAGTCTTTGTCACACACGTAGCAGGTGTATTATGTGCAGCCCCCTCTGCTGACGGTGGCTGGTGGAGAGCTCAGGTTATCCATCATTACAAAGACACTAATACGGTACAGATCCGATACGTGGACTACGGAGGGTACGTGACACTGGACCTCTGTTCTCTCAGGCAGATCAGGTGAGCCCCTTCTTCGTAGCCCGTGATTTGTTTTTGCCCTTGTGATGGAGAGCAGATTTAGGAAGTGTCTAATATTGCTCTGTTTCACAGATCAGACTTCATGTCTCTGCCTTTTCAGGCCACTGAGGTCATGTTGGAAAACATCGCACCGTTGCCAGGTAAAGTTTGACGGAGTACTTTCTGTTAGGCTTGACAAAACGTAAAGTGGGATTTTTGTGTGCGTGTCAACATTAAATAGGCTCTAGATACTATATTTTGTGATTTTTGACCTGAAATGTCACATGACAAGATGCATGTGCTGCTAGACGAGGCTGAATTTGCAGTGTATTTTAATGTTAGATTGATAGTTCAAGTTTGTTGTCAAGTATGTCATGCCCTTCTTTCCAGTAATGCATGTAAATGATTTAATAATATATATTAAAAACAAACTATTTTTGGTTAATTCACTAGGAAATGCAGGTTTTTCAGTGGAGGCCAAACAAGCTCTTGAAGAATTAACACAAGGGGTTCCTTTAGTCATAAAGGTAATGCTTATATACGGTTTAATATCTGTTTTGTTGATCACACGCTTGACAGATAAACCTGCCAGTATTGGCAGAATTGAAGATTTCATTATGTACTGACTCTCAAATAAGTCAAGTCAAGTCAAATTTATTTCTATAGCGCTTTTTACAATACAGAATTGTCACAAAGCAGCTTTACAACAAAGAGGTTTGATGCCATACAGAAATATAGTGTAAGAGTTTAGTATGAGAGTCATTGTGTCCCTAATGACATACAGCTTTGTTTACTTCTTAAAACTTTAAAATTTAAACCCATTTCACTCTCTTAGGTGACTGGTAGTCAGAGTGGACTGCCCTTAGTGCACATGTGGCGACCGACAGGAGAGGAGGTTTGTTTATTTCCTTAATTCTTAGTAATGCTTGACAAGTGTGCACGTTTATTTTTTTTTTGAAGTCAAGTCATATTTATGGAGCATTGTCTCAAAGCAGCTTTACAGCATCGTATTACCTTATAAGCCCAATCCCAGATTAAGAATTCTAAGGTGACAGTAGCACAGAAAAACTTCCTAAACGTTGTGAGGAAGAATCATTGGGAGGACCAAGACTCAAAAAGGAACTTTGGTCACATGGCCCTCCCTAGTCCTCATTCAAAGCATTTATCGAAATGCCAATATCCAGTGAATTTGACCTCACAGCCCTGAACCTACAGCCAAATAATCACCATCCAGCTAAAAAACGTGTTCGGGTTTGATCTGTAAAAAATGGTGATGAATCAAAACAAAAAAGGTAGAAGGTTGTTTGTTTTTTTTAATTAATTATGTTCAAGTTCAGCCTTTAGTACTCGGTTAAAGACAAGCGAGACTCAGCCCTTTGGACATCCGGTTTATCCAAATTAATTCCATCTTTTGGGTGCCTATATTTACATTTTACATTTACATTTACGGCATTTAGCAGACGCCCTTATCCAGAGCGACTTACAACTGGTACAGTCGAATATTAGGTTAATGGTCTTACTTAAGGACCCAACTGTGGCAGCTTTACAGACGTGGGATTTGAACCCAGGACCATCAAGTTCATTCAGGTCCAGAGTCCAGTATCTTAACCGCGGTCCCTATGTAGTGATTAATGTTGATGCTTTGTCTTTAATCGTCTCAAAGAATAGGAGGACCAGAGCGAGGGTTGTACAAAGAGGATGGACCATTATAAGCTTTGTAGGCTCAAAGGCTCAGCTCAGTGTGTTGATTTTTATTCACAGGAATTATTTAACCTAATCTTTCTCCCCTGTCTGGGGCATCACATCTGTCATTACCGGCTGTTATAATGGTGTACTGCAAGTATAAAATGGATACCCCGAATTCTAAACCTCCTACTGTACACAATCTTTTTTTATATAAAGTCAAACTGTGGATCTGCAAGACTTGAAATCTGTACGGTGAACGTAAAGCGTTTAATTCTGCTAACCTTCATGCCGGTGTCTGTCCTGTGTGTAGATGATTTCGGTAAATGGCGCACTGGTGGATCGTGGGCTTTGCTCGTGGTTGAACAGCCACTGATCGGTGAAGCCCGCCCACATCTCCACCTGTATCTGCAGTCTGCAAACAGACACGGATGCGCACCCAAACGTGCTCGTTCCTTAATGGACATTTTATGCTGTCACACGTCGTGAATGCTTTTGGTCTACTCGTGTATTGTGTATTTTTCTATCTGCGTACGGATTCATTAATTTTTCCAGAGCAGATCTGATTTCTGAACGCTTACCATAGGACGCTGGAGCCGTTCCTGTATTTGTGCTTTTCATTGTGGCGTTCATTTGCGTTCAGAACTTTTTCTGCTCTCCTCCTTGCTACTTTTTATGCTTTTTGTCTTTTCTGACTTTCTCTCTTTGCTGCACGTCTTTTCTCCTTTCAGAGATGGGGAATCTTAAGTAGAATGGGAATCAATGCATTGGCTTCATGCTGGTAGCCTGATGCACAGGCGGTCTAATTAAAGCTGCGTTCTACAGAACAGCACTTGGTGTGGGGAGTCACTCTTTTTGGTGTAGAACAGAACACGGGACGCTGGTTTAAATTGTCAGTCGTGCCTGTAAATGTGTTGTAACTCAAATTTACTGTAGTTAAATATTCAATAACAAAAGCTTAAGTCTAGAAAGTCTGTTCCGGTGTTTCTGTTTATAACGTTTTTGTATCAAATCATAACCCAACATGCCATGTAAAGGTTTATTTTGCTAGTGACTTAGGTCCAGATTTGATCCCTGGTCTGTAGCGATCCCCATATGGTGCCCGAAGGAATGCTGGTCGTTTTGTAATGCTGTCTAGATTCTCAGTGGGTAATCTTATCCCCTGATTAGTGCACTCCATTTCCCTTAATGCGTTGTAAATCTAGTGTACACTTCATGTCCTAATACGAATGTAACAAGCAAGCAGGATTCGAAAGCAAGTCAGGAATCGATCCCGTAATTCGTTTGGCACAGACGGCCTTCACGTTGCAAGCCCAATCTGGGGTTCACGTCCAGGTCCTTAACTTTCCACATGATCTGCATGGTCTATATAAAAGTCTTGTGAGTAGGTAGTGAATTCTGACACGGCTGTGAAATCTTTAGGTGTTTAGGTCATGACTGTGTTATTTCTTTAGTTTGTAGAATTTGGCATCAGTCAAAAGGGGTAGGAGGTGACAGGAACGAGGTCTGGACTACTTTCCAGGTTAGATGCTGGATTAGGTATAGTTGAACATGAATGTAGAGTAGCACATTGGCTTTAGTATGACAAACAACCACCCTGTGCCCTAAAGCGATGGCACAAAAAAAAAATCAATAAAAAAAATAACAGCCCCTCCTGAGTCATGAGTGATGACCTGATGCCCTAATGCACATTTCAAGTCTTTTGTAATTATTAGCATCTGCATGGTAGCGGGATATAGGCAAGAATGGAATGGGATGGGATTAACCGTACATTCGCAGACGACTCTCGGTCACTTGATGGATCATTGCTCGATCATCAAGCTCCATATTTTTGTTCTTCATCGATTTGATCCATGAAGTATTTTGGCAGGATAGTGAAGTATTTTGCCATTGCTTTCTCCACCCCTCCCCATTTATCCGGGCCTGGGACCGGCGTGCAGCTGTTTTCAGTTACGTGGCTGGGGTGTTTTGCATACGCAAGTCGATGACAATTTGGAGACGGGCAATTAACCTAACACGCATGTCTTTGGACTGTGGGAGGAAACCGGAATACCCAGAGTAAACCCACACAGACACTGGGAGGACCCAAGGCGCTCCACCCTGGGATTGAACCCAGGACCTTCTTGCTGTGAGGCAAGCGGTGCCACCCACCGAGCCCCCGTGCTGCCCAGGCAAGGATACCACCTACCACCTAAAGCCTGGGGAAGTTTGAAAATGAAATAAAAAGGTTCCTCAACTCTGGAGCGTGAAATTATATTTAATGCATATTTATATATTTTGTTTCGTGACCTATGCATGTTTGACTAATCTGTGCATTTAAGGTGCAATAGATAAATAGATTAGAATACATTTAGAACACTGTACGCACTGAAATGCTGACGCGTCAGTACATTTTGCTACCAGGATGAAACCTGGTGTTTTGAATATTATAACGATTCTTGCCACAACTGTACGATTTAGTCGAACTGGAATGTCTCGAACCAGTTTGTTTCCCGTGTCTCATTTTGTATGCTCGACCCTCCAGCGCTTTGACCCGCTGCTAGCAGGCAGTTCCATCTCCTAGAGCAAAGTCTCAGTTTTTCTTCCTGGCTTTTCCCCCGACTTTTCTCTGTTCTGGGATGGTGTCGGCGCTGCTTAATTTGCTGTGGCTGTACTTGATTTATGTGCTTTCGCACAGCACTGCAAGTGGAGGCCTCACACTCCCCGAGCATGGCACTCTCTCCATCATGTTGATCAGCCACACTTCTTGTGTGTGCTCGTTTCACCAGATTGGTGTGTGACCCACTTTGGTGCTCCGTGAGCTGCAAACCAGTTTCCAAGCCTGCTGGAGTGCTGTTGATGTATCACAAGAGACTCTGAAACACAAAAAATAACACGCAAAAACCAATGTTTGGAAATGGTTAAACCGATAAGATCTCGGTATTATATCTTCGAAAATTGTTTCAGCACCGCCTGGGGCTCTGTGGTCTGAGCCAATTGCTCGATATGGATTTGTGGGTGTGAATAACAGGCTGGACTTCCAACATAAAGGCTGTGTGTTGTGGTCTCCTGCTTTCGTGTGTGTCCAGTGAATTCTGGATGATCCTGCCTAGGATGATTGCGGTGAAAATTAGAAATGGATCAGAGCTATTTAATTAATTGACTGTTCGTCCTCTGAAGCCACACACCAAGAAATGTCTGCTGGTATCTGATTAAAGGTATTAAACAATAATTAATTGAAATGCACTATGCTGGCTGCTCCGTTTTTAATAATTATAAAAATATGTATACACTTGGTAGTATTTTAAAATGGGGATTTGCACACTTTAAACGCCCTCAAATAACCCCGGTCTTTGCAGTCGTATTTCTTCTCAATAGTCACAGTTATTAAAGGTTGAGAAGGTTAGCCTGGAGTGCTCTGTCCCCAGCACCAGATTCCAGCTCCTCCTTTGGGGTCCCCAGGCGTCCTTAAGCCAACTGTGAAATATAATGCCTCCAATAGGTCCTGGGTTTCCCAGTCCAGACGAACATCTCTACTGGGAACCAATCCAGGGTCAGACACCCAAACCACTGCAAGTACCTCTTCTTAAGTAGGAGCAGCTGCCCAACTGGGATGCACCCGAATTAAGGAACCCAGTTGCAGGCGTTATAGCTCTCAAAATAGTATAGATCTAAAAAAAACATGCCACGCTACCCGATGATGTTTCTTGTCCAGTAGATGGAGCTGCAGCCTTGAATTTGAATTGCAAGGCAAATACCCTTCCCTCCTGGATTGTACTGGCTTTTGGATTTCCTATTAATAAATTACTTGAAGGGAATTTGGCTTTGCTTTGAAATAACTTCTCTTGTTGGAGTTATTCTGGAGGTGGCAGATGCACATGTTAGGACTAGTAATGAAATAAATAAATAATGTAATTTAAATCAGGAGATGTCCATCGACGTATTATTATTCTTTTAAATCATGTTTTGGTGCCAAAGCAGTATCCACATTTGTCAAATATGTGAGAAAATTATTTAGACAAAATGAACAGGTATGAGTTCAAAAGCCAGGATTTATCATTTTTTTGTGAAAGGTTTTTTTTTATTTTAGAGCAACATTCTCTGTTTTGGCGTCTTTTCTGAGGGACGTTCATGCATTTTTCAGCACGACAATGCAAAGCGAGCATTAAAAGGTGTGAAGGCTTGAAGGATGAACTCGAGCACTGCAAAATAAAAAAATAAAATAATCAGTGGATGGACACGAGTTAATGTCTGTGACAGAACTATAAGAAATCAACAGTAAAGAAACTCCAACAAAGATGTGAACTAAAGAGAAAATAAAATGATCCCCCTTGTTTACGATACGGGGTTGCATGTCGGGTAAAAGACGTGTACAATTGTTGGCAATCGTTAACACCAAGTGGAAGGTGTACACCGAAATTTTGGACACGCGTCTAATTCCATCAATAGAAACTTTTGCTAGAATGATAATGAACAGTACGAAAGGCACCAACTCTAACAAGGCTGTGTCCTGCAAAGCGGATCATTCAGCTGTTATTTGAAAAAGTTGGACACAGCGTGATTGTTTTTAAGTACTGAAGTCCGTACCACAAAGTCATAAAACCTAAGTGTAGTAATAATTGTGACGCTTGATCTGAAAAAGCCATTGATTCATAAGAATAATTTCCCCGAGGCGCCGTCGGGTGGCCACCGTCTATCCTGCGACCCTGACCGAAGATTAAGCGGCTTAAAAAATGAACGAATGAAACTCGAACGTTCAGCCTAACTTTACAAAAAATGTGATTTGTTTGCTACACGCTAAAACCCGGGTAAGCATCCTGGAAGTGCGGCGGTTCCATACTCCGGCTACCGAGTAGACAGGATCCTTTTTTCCCCTCTGTGATCCCTCACTCCAGACGAGCACTGACAGTATCTCGTGTGCCTTGCTGCCCCTTCTGTCGACCTTCGCTGTCCGCTTTTGTCTGGCCCAAGCAAGAGTGATGATGCCTCTCATTGTGCTGGCAATATGACAAACAAGGAACAAGATTACCTGTGACATCTGGGCGGTCAGGATAGATGGGCCAGTGTATCTGTTGTAGTGCATCTCCCATATCTATGATGCGCCACCGCACTGCAATGCATTGTGGGAGCACAGAGGGGGCATGCTTTGTAAGCCGTCTGATCTCTCAACATGTGTACAGTCGATGCAACACAGGAAATCTCTCTCAGTAATGGATGATGCTGTGCGTTCGAGAACGGCGGAGTCTAAGAGGAGCTGTTAACGGCCACAGTTCACACCCCTTCTGACGTTATTTCATCGGTTGGACAGTGAGGTCGGAAACTGGAAACTGTGCTACTGGTAATTACTAGTGAAGTCCCAGTGCATGATTTAGAACATAAACCAGTTTCCAGTAGAAATGAACATCCGAAATGCAGCACTATAAATGAATAATGCTATGAATTCTTTGTCCTTTATAAACTGTAAGATTAGTGCTATTAGTCCTTATTAAGGCTTTCGGCTTGATTCTGCCTTGGGCGATTTCTCGTTCCTGCCGTGTTCTGCTGCTGGTGACTAGGCTGATCTTATTTATTTCCTCAGGTCACTGTCCCAGGCTCTGTCTAAAGAAAGGCCATTGAGCAAAAGCTTACAAAGCCAAGGGGTTAAACGAAAGGAGCTTTTGTGACATTTGCCCACAGGGAAAGCCACAGTTTTTTTTTTTTTTTTTTTTCCCAGCTGCATTTTCCTTTCTCTGCTTTCAGCTAACAAAAGAGATATTGGAGATCAGGCTTGCTGTCATTTGAAAGCAATGACCTTGCCTCTGCTTCCTATTATTAACCTTACCACTTTTCGTATTGAGTGGAGAAAGCACTCGTCTGGCCGCTCGGTTTCAGCCACCCGTACCTGGAGAAATGCCTCCATAATAATAGAAACTGTGATTGCTCACACACAATCAACAGGAAGGCAATCCCGCCGATAAGAGCAATGGCTTTGCCGAGCAGATGGCCTATAAACATGGTGATGAGAGGGATGGATTTGAGATATAAGAAGCATAGACTTTACATCCCATAAGCCCCGACAGTGCCGCGGCGCTAAGGCTAAAGGAACGACGGGCCGACCAGATCTTAGCCTCGGCTCACGTACTTTGAAGATCACCTGCTGATTCTTTGGGCTTTTACATTTACATTTCCAGTATTTAGCAGACGCTCTTATCCAGAGCGACTTGTAACTGATAACCCACAATTGCTTGGATTGCAAGACTAAGGGCCTTGCTCAAGGACCCAACTGTGGCAGCTTGGCAGAGGCGGGATTTGAACCCTGGACCTTTTGGTCCAGAATCCAGTACCTTAACTGGTAGGCTACCACAGTCTTATGGTCAAGTGGATGTGGTGTGGTCAGCTGCAGTCTGACATACGGTGGACGTAGTTTAATACGTGTGATAGCGGCGCATCTGACACGTCAGACGTTAAAACCACGTACTGTCATTCGTTTCACCCGGAGGCTAACGAGATGAATTCTGCACTAGATTAGAATCCCCGTTCATTAACGAAGAGGGGTGAGAATTATTTTAGACCATTGGCCGTACCGTTTAAATCAGTCCATTTTAGATCTATATAAGGTTTTTTTTGACAAATATTAAACCTTTTTAGTCAAGCAACGAGAAGAAATAGTTTTCTAATGGTATATCATTAGCACACTTGCTTCAATAATTTAGAAATTATAAATGCAAACGTTTGCATATGGCAAAACATACAGATTTGGAGTCAGGGTGTTTTTTTTTGTTTTGTTTTGTTTTTTAGTACCTTTTGGTAAATGTTTTACAAACAAACCTAGATCTTCATGTGTTTTTATATTAACATAATTCTTCTGTCGGTTCGATCTTACACCAACCATTAACAGTTCAAATAGATAAATTGAGTTCACAGAGCCTCTGGGAAACTGGAAGGAGCACTGCTGCTCAAATTTAATACGCGATGTGCAAAGAGTTAAGTATTTGTCCGGGTAAGCTTTTTTTTTTTTTTTCCCCCCCAACCTGCCAAGTCTCATACGAAGGCAGAGAGAGCGCTGAAATCACAGGCTGTTGTCAGTACGAAGGCCGCCGTGCAGCGTGCAAAGCTCAGCTCTGTTTCCTCCTGGCACGCGACCAATTGCTTTCAATATTTCTTTTTGAAAACGTCTTCTCAGGCAGGTAATTATGTTTCTTCCCACCCCTCCCCGTTCTGCTCTTGGCACAGAGCTTGGAGTGTAAATGATTCCAATTGAGCGTGGACTGGAATATAATTGATCAGAATTTCATCCTCTCTGCCACTTGTGTGGACGGAGGGTAATAAAGGAGCTGGGGGGGGGGGGGGTAAAGTTTTACAGCCCTGGCTTGCCAGCTGAAAAGACGGTGCCAAGATGTTGACGAGGGCTGCCTGGGCGAGACGTGCCAATTAATACAACGCTGAAAGCTCTCCGAGCGCCGCTCGGCCATAAAGGAGACGGGACCTTGGAACGACGAGGCGCCGTGGGAAGAGACGAGCGTTATGTTTTAAACATTGGTTTTGAAGATCAGCCGGTTTCACCTTCCGCAGCAGAGAGCATCCTGTTTCTCAACGAGCGTTATGCATCGCTCGAGTCTTCCACGCTCTTCGTTTAAGCAAGCTAGGCTGTCACTTCTTTTGCTCAGCCTTGCGATGCGGCGACGTGATTAGCTCTCCCTGCCTCGGACCTGACTGAGATCAATGGCCGCTGTGTCCTCATCGACAGGCCGGCCCCATTAAATAGGCAGTTCTCTGCATCCTCACAGCAGCCTGCCAAACCCCTTTTATTCACTAACAAGGCTGTGGATCAAGAGCAAGGAGAGAAGACGGGCATCATTTACACCTCCAAGACAGGCCCTGTGCTTTAAACAGCCATGCTGGTCCAATCAAATCAAAGTCTGTTTGATGGACGCCTCCTCGCTTTAGAGCTGCAGATATTTTATTAGTCAGATCACATGAGTTAGGTGTTGGAGCTGCTCCGGTGAATCACATTAACCACAACTCCACAGATCAATGCACGACCTCCAGAACGGCTCTATCTATAGGATCTGTCAAAGCTTTATCCTCAGTTTGTCCTCCCCTCCCCATCTTGCCCCGTCCGATTTACTCGCATTATTGATGCCTTTGTGATGAAGTCTTGGCATGCATGTGACTAAGGGGCTATGTGCACAGGAAACGGGGTTACTGAAAAAAAAGTCACTCCTTTTTTAGAGCCAAAAGCTTGTTCTTTTGATTATACAGTCAAATCCAGTTAATTGGACCACCGGTTAATAGGACCAGCCGCCGATTTGGACCAAATTCCAAAATACTGAAAGAAATCCTATTCTATACGTGTAATGTTATTCGCTTATTCGGACCAGAATTCCGCTTAATCGGACCAAAGAACGTGAGAGAAAAATAAGCCACAAGTCGCCACTTAGCAGATTCAAAACGGATCAGCGATTTATGGGAGAAAGTTGTGTTGACAATAGCGAAACCAGCGGGGGGTGACCACGCCCACCACTTTCAAACGTTGACTGGAATTTAGTAAGAACTTGTTTTTTACAGTATTATTACTTCGCATGCTGAGTACCTATACATT
>JAVSBV010000043.1:6300015-6317830 GCA_033117975.1 Parotocinclus spilosoma | reverse complement strand
GATAGTTATAAATCCTAAAATATTAGGATTTACAGTAAACAGCATATTTACTCGGCGGATGAATACTCACAAAAAACGGGAAGTAACACTAGAGCATCTCCAGCCTGAGTCGCTACTTGGCAAGTTTTTATCTGTGGTTTTGTGTTCGCTGTTTGTGAAAGTTTCATTATAGACTGAATTCATTAAAGCCCTACGATGTTCCCCAAACGTTCTGCAAGTTCTACCTCTAAAATAGTGTAAAAATACTTCAATAAATAGAGCGTCCCTACTTCGCGGATTTTTGTGGTCCTGGAACGTACCCCCCCATAAACGAGGGAACACTGTACAACAATTCTAGGGACGCACAAGAATCGTTCATCACTCAATTTGCTGAACGTGGAAATATTTTAAAGTGGTGTACAAACTGCTGGCTAATTTGATCCTGTCCAGGTCTCATCACTGTCGTGTGTTTTCACACTCTGGGGTGACCCTACACCCTACTGAACACAATGTGGGGGCACTCTGGTCACTCACTACTCGATTAAACAATAAGCTTTTTAATGACCTTATATTCATTTTGAAATATCTCCTAATTTTTGTGAGCAGTACAATACAATGTCTTTAAATAGGATGCTTTTGGGGAGGAAGATAATCAGTAATACTGTTCCTCTCGCTCCCTCCGCTCGGCTCATGCTCATTCTTCAAAGAGCATTCATTGTTGTTGGTCCAAAGCTATGGAACTGGACCCCTCTGTATCGCCGTACATGCTCCTCAATAACCACTTTTTAAGAGGCACTTAAAAACATACTTGTTTGAAATTGCGTTTCCAAATCCATCGTTTTAACTTTCATAAGCTATTCAAAGGTTTTCTTTTTGATTCTTTATTTATTTCTAAATGTATTCTATATTTATTTGTTTCTGTGATGTACTTTGTTTGTTTGTTTTTACTTGAATTGTAAAGTCTAGATCGCTACTGATTACGTTCGTAACGAGGACGCGGTCGTGCTTTAGAAAGCTGAAAATGTAAATCTTTTAGGAGTCGTCGTTGCTTTTTTTTTTGATCACAGGCCGGAAGCCTTTATGGCTCGAGCAAACTTTTCCCTGCAGGCGTTGGTTAAGACGCACGTATGCAGTAGGATGAGTGCTTGGTAAAGGATTCAGAAATGGCTTTTCTTTGACACACTGGAGATTGAGTCTCAGAGACATGAAGAGTGACTAGGTAGCAGAGATAAATGCTGACTGTGCAAGACGCACAAATAATACCGTCGGTCCGTTTTTCAAATCAGCCGTGCCTTGCGTAGGCGATGATATACTTGATGTAAAAAAATATAAATCGTGATGTGACAAGGTTAAAGATGAGCCTGCATTATTTAAACGAAAACGATTTGTTTGTCCGAAAGCGTGAATAGTGCGATCCATCCAAATGCACAGAGAGGCTCTTATGGACTTTTCTTTTAACACTGGATTTGCATTGGTGGCTGATATGATGATGGAACTGGTAATGCAGCACATGGTCTGTACAAATAAGATCGGAACGATGTCGAGCTCGTTTTCTCCCCTATGAAGTTTGTTTTTATACTGTAATAATCAGTGACGGTAAGATGAAGCCCTATTGTGTGTGTAATTACCGGCGAGAGTTGTGTGTATTTTGACAGGAGAGGTTGGACTGTGAAATTCTTTTGTTTGGTTTTATCGGCGATAAGGGAGCGGCTGCCAGTCACGTTGACGGACAGCTTGGTGATGTAACTGTATATCTGAGCGAGTATGAAATGGAGGGGAAACGACTTTGACTGACTTGCTTTATCTGCGGTCTTATATGCGCCTCATATTTACCATAAGCCTCCATATCATCTCCTATCTTTCCATCAGGCGCTTCCTCAATGGCTTTGTCTTTCAGAAGCTGAAAGAGCATCACTGTCTCAATCCCTCTTCTCCATCCTGAGCTCCCTGTCCTGATTAGCTTATGAACTGTGACTGACATTTGACTATTTGCCTGCCTGTTTTTCTCCTTCGGCCCATCACCGTGTTCTGACTGGTCGATTTGCATTCGCTTAGAAAGGGTGAACGTGTTTTTTTTTTTTGTTTTTTTTTAAATCCTCCCCGATACATTCTCACGCCTGAAAAGATCTCATCTAGATGTAAATTCCTCCGATGGCCACGGTGGATTTGATAACGCACCGAATTAATAAACAATTTGATATTTAAAGGAGCTGTCGGTAACGACCGCCAAAGAGCTGGCGCCCGATGGTTCACGCATGCGCGTGATCGAGTTAGCGGCCGCGCGCACCGTGACATCTGTGCACTTAGAGCTCGAGCTATTTCTGGGGAGTTGGATCGGGCTGGGTTGACTGCCAATGATGAGATATTGATTAGCTGGGAAATGTCAGTGTTGAATAATAGCCTTGAGCCATGTGGGTATGGGAGTGTGAGAGACGGACAGTGCTTGCTCTCAGCCACTGGGGGAGGCTGTTAACGTTCACACGGCCGCCGCGTGTCATACAGAGTCGCTGTCATTTGCGCCGGAGTGAAGGGCAGGCGCTGAAGGCCAGGGACTTCGAGATTCATTCCGCTGTGACTGGAAAAAAAGAGCGACGCAGCTACGAAGGCGGATGGCAAACGTGAACGTTTAGGGCACACAGAGCTGTGGGCAGGAGATGAGCTAGGTATGATGAGGTTGATTCTTCAGAGAATGCTCGCTTTCTGTCAAAATGCCTATCGACGTGGTCGGTCAGGTGTACAGTTTCGGCTCATTAGACATAAATATCACACGACTGAAGCATTTTTTTTTTAAAGCAGCGTGCTTCGGGCATGGGCATAGACCAACACGTACCTGCCGTAACAACCAGGAATAGGTGCAGGCGTGTACGGGAATTAAGAAGGAGCAAGCATGGAAGCGGCAAACCCGACAAATCCAAAGGAGCATGACGAGGATGCGCCGAGTTACAGTGGAAATGAATGTGCAGTTTTTATCCCTCCTCTCCACAGGCTGGCCTGTGCAAAACGCTTAGATCCTTGCATCCTCTCCTCCACCCGCTTAAACCCAATCCTGATTAAACCCGGGAAGGAATAAATAAATAAGGATCCCCATGACAACTGAATGAGAACAATTGTCACGCTGTGCAGCGGATGACTGGCATCACACTCCTTTCATCCTTCTGTAAGGCCCTCAACTGCAAATGTCAGAAGATATATTATTCATGTAGCCACGCTCCAAGCACTATTGACAGAAAGCAGGAGAAGGAGAAAAAAAAAAAAAAAAAAAAAAGTTCCCTGATGCACGGATAGAGGTGCAGCCTAAAAAGCCTTTGTGGGGACCTGAAAGCATCCTCTTAATCTTTTAACAGTTGCCACTCGAGCTTGAAGCTGCGTGTATGATTCGGACGAAGAACCAAGCTGGCTAGCATCACAAGCAGGCTCGCTTAGCATGGCGTGCCACCTCGGGGGCCATCCCGAGGGTGGCATTCAGGTGCTGGAAGCAAGAGTCTGCGTCCTTCCTCGAGATTTAGTTATTCAAGTCATAGCATTCGAAGACCATCCGGTTAATGCCTGAAGGAAGATTAAGCCCTCAAAAGGCAATTAGATAATAATAACAATGAATTATGGCAAAGACTCCCCTGGCAGCCTGTCTTAAGCAGGTTAAAAAAACCACTTGCAGCACACTTTCCTTGCTTATAAAAGCATTTGGACATTTCCTTAAAAAATAAAAAATAATAATTAAATCCTGATTTGGGCTCCACTTTGTTTGCCACTTAGTTGTTCCCAAATGTATAAGTTGATTAAATAGAAAAGTCTCCAGTACTGGTTCTTATCGCACCGTCTTTTGGAGATTGGTGACCCAAAATCTCTTCTGCTTGAACTTTCTGGAATAAATAATGTCCTTTCTGGTGGATCAGTTCTCAGATGTCCAGACAGGATGAAATCTACATGCGGTCTGGATATAATTTCCTCTCTTGCAGGTGCTGATTTGCTTTCTGTCCAGATTTATGGAGGATTTATGAGTCTCTGTCCTTTTAATTTGACTGGATGTTCGCTTGGAGAGACATGAAAAGCTGGCCGAATGAAGAAGGATTTTAATAGCAGCTAAAAAACGTTACTTCAGTCTCGTTCATGTAAATATCTGATCAGCCAATCGCGTGACGGAAGCTCAATGCATTTAGAAGCCTAGACTACATGGTCAAGATGACCTGCTGAGTCAATCTGAGCAGAGAAGAATTAGAGATTTTGGAGACTTCTGGAGAATCTGAAAAGCACATGGGCTACACCCTGGTACCGGGTGCCACTCCTGTTTGATAAACAAACAACTAACAGTTCAGACGAGGATTAAAAAAAAGCTTACTTGGTCTGATGTCTGATGTTTCTGCTCCAACATTCAAATGTATTCGGGGATTTTCTCGGCGCACTTCGGCCTCCGACCAACCGAGCAGCCGTTAATCCCCACAGTTTACCGAGTATTGTTGCTGACCATGTGCACCCCTTTAGGCCAGACACTTTCTATTGCTTGTTCCTCGGATGTCCCTACTTAAGAATGTACTAAAAATAAATATTTATTTTTTTAGCACTTTTCAATTTCTCGAGTGGAATCAATACAAGAAAGGAGGAAGAAATAAAAATATTAAGATTAAGCCCTCAAAAGGCAATTAGATAATAATAACAATGAATTATTGCAAAGACTCCCCTGGCAGCCTGTCTTAAGCAGGTTAAAAAAACACTTGCAGCACACCTTCCTCGCTTATAAAAGCATTTTGACGTTTGCTTTGAACCCCCCCCCCCCACCCCCCATTAGGGTCCATTTAGTTGTTCCCAAATGTATGGGTTTATTAAATATAAAAGTCTCCAGTACTGGTTCTTATCGCACTTACTGAAATACGAAGAAAAGAAATCATATATATATATATATATATATATATATATATATATATATATATGAGAGAGAAAGAGAGAGATGAAGTTTTTTCGAATTTCAACCATTGGTGCTGTGGCGAATCCGAGAAATACAAAAAAATATATATTATTTTTATTCTTCAAATATGATCGTCAGCAGATTTGCGAAACAAGCAATAAAAAAAGGTCTGGCCTTAAGGGCACAGCGTATCGTTTTCTGATGACTACCTTCAGCGGGATAATGCCCCATTTTCACTCAGAGCTCAAATCATCTCCGACCAGTCACCAGATCCCAATCCAGTAAAGCAAAATGGATCTTACCAGGGTTGAAAAGGAAGCGGAAGGTCCAGATGCACAACTGCGAAAGATAATAGAGCCACAGAAAAGTTGTCAGTCCGGTGCTTCACTCCGAGTTTGTGTCTGCCTGGTAGGGATAGGATCGATCACCCTCTAGTGTGCAATACTGTCACACACTCCTAACTATACATGGCCTAACATTAGTTGAGCTATATTGTTGAGAGCAGATGAAAGATGCAAAAGCATTACATCGGTCCTCAGTAATGACTTCATAGCTGAAGCTGAGCATGAAAGCTTTCTCAAAAGCTTAGCACGATCCAGAATGGGCAAGGCTTCTGAATATTCAGACTTTTATTGGCTCTGACAAAGAGCTAACGAGACATTGACACATGGCACTCTCGGTTGCCCCGCATGGGCCGCCACTGTTTGCTGGGCTCTTTTCTCAGCCTTGCCAGAAATTGGGGTGACAGGTCTTTGACAACATCTATTTAAGACGAAGAGGGGAATTAATAAGTTAATTAATCATTCTCTGTCACTCGAAAGGACCTTGAGAGAGACCCTGCTGCAAATGCTTTTTCGACATCGTACCCACCTTTACCTTCCTTGCTACTCGGGACTGTTTTCACAGAATGAAGCAGCCTGCTATTCTGGCCATGGTCCTTAATTATGATTGGTGTGTTATTGCTCACCAGAGCATAGCAAATTGCTGTTATGTTGTTTGCCTGAGCCTAATTTAATTGGCACGTTGTCACAAAAGTAATTATCTGTCATTTAAATTGATGCCATAAGCACAAGTTGGAAGCACACCTGCTGCCACTTGCAGGACCCAGACACAGAGTACCCCATTTCTCTTTCTTTTTCTTTTTCTAACTTGTCTGGAGCTGAAACTCCACCCAGACCTGGCAGATCTTTTTTTTTTTTCTTTTTTTTTTTTTTCTTCCTCCTCCCTCCAGCTGCCTTACACCTAAAGGATGAGGTCTTGTCTCAGCCATCTCTGTGCTTTCCGTCATGTAATAATAGCTAAGACCTGTTTTTCCTTTAGATAGAGTGAAGCAGTCAGACAATATGTCTGCATTTTCCAGAGGACCCTTGACAGTGTGTCAGAAATGCTTACGGACGCTCCTCCTTCGATCCGAGACTTAGCAAGAGGCGAACTCTTATTTAGCAACACGGCACCGACTAGCCGTGTTGTGCTATATAAGGACTCGCTTCTATTCATTCACCGAATCCCATTAAAAATTAACATGGCAAGATGGAAGAGACGATGAATTGGACCTTATTAATTTTAGCTTTTGGATAAATAATGCATGCCTTTCTGGTTCCTCCTTAATTCCCCCTCTGGCCTTTCCACCCCCCAGCCCTAGGAACTGCACTCTTTGAGACGTCCGGTCACTTTATCAGAACTTCGACTTTTGCCAGAATTGGTTTAACTTCACTTCAGATCTCTGTAGCGAAGTCCAAAATAAACACGCAGCATATTTATGGCCAAGTAAACAAGAACACTGAAATAACCCCGGTTTTGGCTGGTCTGTTTTTGTTTGCACATACACCCGGAGCTTCGGAGTCTATTTTGGAATTTAGCTGATCCGTTTGTTTGCTCTCAGGTGAAGGTCGTAGTTTCTTTGTTCGACCAAGTTGCTGACACTTTAGAATTTCGGATTCCAGAACGTGGCGGGATCTGACAATGTGAAAAGCCGTTTTCTTACTCGTGCGGAAAAACGTCGACCTCCTTAAACACCCTTTTTATTCAAAAGCTTTAAAATCATTCCGCAACTGCCCCGTCCCTGGTTATTCTGTATTCCGTTCAGCTAGGTTTTCTCCTTAATGTCTCATCTTGGATGCGCGCCTTAGATCCATCTGATTTATTGTTTGATAAAGTTGCCACTGATCTGCCATAAATGTAGCTGTCAAAGGCTCATGTCTGAAGGGACCCACAGTTTGCCCTTGACAAATTGGGTTCTGAAAGGCAATTCCTCTCACCGGGTTGGGAAATAAGAGCAGCGGCATGACAAGACAGGCATGAGGCACCTTCTTGAGACGGGGATATAAATAAAATATAAAATGAGAAGGAAAAAGAGGAGGAGAAAATCAATCAGACGGGACCCCTCCCTCTTCCGTCCTACGCCAGGCAGATGTGCTCGGGTGGTCGTCGAGGTTGCCAGTGATAATCTTATCTGGCGATGACGGCTAGCAGAAATGGGACAAAGGCAGCCGAGCCTGACTCAAAGTCTGATGGGCCACTGATTGCACAGATGTCCAATAGAGGGGCAGTTGCCGTGGAAATGATGAATGACGCGTGGCCTGGCCTTTTACCCTCAGCCATCAGACGCTGCTCAGAAAAACAACGGAAACTTCTCAATCACGAGCAGCGTTGGGAAGAAAAAGCTCTTCCAGGGTGGCCAATCCCGTGCTGATGTTTTATTAGAGGTACATTCGAATCGATAGGGTTGGGGTGTTTCGTCATTTACAAGATTTGTAATTTATGGAACAGATCGAAACTAGCAAACTTCTAATATGAAACGTTTTGGATTTGTGGACATGCCTCACAAGCTCACCTGTATTACACCCAGTGTAAAAGTGAAAGCACACTGGTGTGAATCATCATCCCTTACTGGTCACGATCTGAATAAACCCTTGTTTTGATCACCTTTTAAAAGGCTTGAAGTCCAGAAGTAGGGCCGTAGACAGTCGTGATGTTCACCTAACTGGTCCTGCAGTTTAAATCTGGTAAAATTGTGCAGAGTGGTGGACCTTGACTAGCAATTTAAAAAAAAAAAGACAAGAGCCTGTGACAGCATTACATCTTGAAGAATAGAGGTTGGAAGGTCAGACCAGTTTGTACTGCTATAGGAAGAGGCTCTGTAAAGATACACAAGACAAAAGCTTTAGTCCAGCTCATCATTTACCATCAGTACTTTCCCCAAATCTGAGGCATGCTCTGCTGCTCTGGGCCAGAACTCCTAATCCGTTGTCTGATGCAGACAAATCCAGGCTTATTGACCAACGCCGTCTTTGACGGTGCTTTTTACCTTGCTCCTATTCGTACTCTCTGGCCTGGGGCCTGGACGGGTGACTGGGAAGCTTTTGGGTGTTCCACTTCATGTAAAAGCAGCTTTAGGGTTGGCCTCTTTGGCTCGCTGGCTTGCCAGATTTCAGGGTCGACCACTGAGGCGGCCTGTGTGATTCACAAACATATAGAGAGACACTTTGTAGGTTGTGGATCGGGTCCTTGTCCGCTGTGGTACTGGTTATCAAAGGGTGTAACGCTGGGGTTCAGGTTGGCTCTGGTATGAATAATGTAGCTGTCTAGTTCAAGTACAATTCAATTCAAATTTATTTCTATAGCACTTTTTACAACGGAGCATTGTCTCAAAGAAGCTTTACAATTTTATATCATCTTAAAAGGCCAATGCCAAGTTGAGCAAACCTAGGGCGACGGTAGAAAGGAAAAACCCTGAAACCCTGAAAAGTAGTAGGATGAAACCTTGGGAGGAACCAAGACTCAACATGGGTGGCCTAGATGTTAATTAATTATAAATGAATACTTAAAAGTATATTAAATTATAGCAAAATTAGGTAAATAACAATTTAAATCTATAACAAATTAATAATTAAATTTAAGTTAGTAATAAAATAAATAAACTAAATAGATTTTTCAGAATAGTCCTCAGTGGGAAATCCTTGGAAGCACAACGTCTCCTAATGTCCAAACGATGAAGGGAGTTCCAGTACTCTGGTTTCTACTTGTCGGTACTCGAACGTTAAGAATGATCATGTCACCATCGTAAAAACAAGTGAGAGGAGAACCAGAGAAAGCTAAGGCTCGTTGGGGGTTTTAGAAAAACTACAGCTGTGTATTATCAAAACCTTGCTTCACGGAGAGCGTCAACGTGTAGCAGATGTCTAAAGAAACTAAACAAGTTCCCTTTAATGACAGCAATTCCAGGTGCCTTACAGTGGTGGTTGCCAAAACCAACAGCATGCATCTCATGGAATGTTTTTGTTGTGCTAATATGATATTATTATTATTATTATTATGAGTTTATCTAGCGTTAGTGTTCCTAAATAGCTGGCTATTATTTCTTTATCTGTCGTCGTCAAGATTTATTCTATAGCACTTTTAATAATGGGGCACCGTCTCGAAAGCAGCTTTGCGGTTTTAACTTTTTTTTTTTTCTAATATCTAAGCCCGGTCTTAAACTTAGCAAGCGTAGGGTGACAGTGGAAAGGAAAAATCCCTAAAGGTTATAAGGAACCCAAGACGGATAGGGATCCCTGTTTGGGTGGCTTAGATAATATAGATAATATAGAACATAGAACAAATAGGATTTCTTTATTTTATAAAAGGCAAACACAGTGAGGGAACCTGTACTGACACCTAGATCAAATAACAAATACAAATATATACAAATAAGTAAAATAGAAATAAGATGAAAAGTTGTAGGGTTTATTTATACAATTTAAATGCGTTAATTAATATTTCCTATGCCAGACTTTTTATTGCTTGTTTTGCGGATCCGCCAACGATCATAAATGTTTTTTTTTTTGGGTACTTCTCGGATGCGCCGCAGAACCGATGGTTAAAATGAAAAGGAAAAATAATACAAATTATTTTTATTATTATTATTAAATGATTAATATAATGGTTTTCTTCTGTTATAAAAATTTTCAGATTCTCTTTAATTTAATTGTAAGTTAAATATATTCTATCTTAAAATAAAAAAACTTTTATTTCTTTCTCCTTCCTTGTATTGATTCCACATTAGTCCTCGAAAAAAATTGAAAAGTGCTGAGAAATAAAGATTTATTTGTCTTTTTTTCCTGCCTCCTCAGTAGATTCTTAAGTAGAAACATCCGAGGAACGAGCAATTAAAAAAGTCTGGCCTTACAGTAGTTCCAGTCATTTCTTAAAAGGATCCAATTTAAGGTATGAGATCAGTATAGCTTTTGTTTTAAATGAAAGGTCTGGATTTTAAGTCATTGGACATAAACCTAAACGCAGGCTCTGGTCGGGACGTGTGTATGAGTGTCTGGGTGTGACAGGAACTCCGGGTCTCAAATCCGTACCTATATGAAAATGCCCGAGCTCTAGTCCTACATGACACGTTCATGTCTGGTGTAAATCCAGTAAAAACACCTAATTTCCCACTCCTAGTATTTGCCTGTCTGTCAGTCCATGCAAGTGAGCAGTTAAGCAGAGCAGGTTAGCATCAGATCCAAGGACCCAAACCAGAAGGAGCTGAGTAAATAATGAAAAGGACAGCCGCCCTGTCCCAGCTGATGACAGCCGCGCTCATGTACGTGTCAAAAGTGATAGGATGATTGCACGTTTTCAGGACTCTGCCAGAACCCGGTTCAATTTGCCCGCGAACGGATCGGCGGCGTGCGGAGGTAGAGCGACCGGGAGAGGCAGATTTGTGTATCTCTTTGTTTTAGCATCAAATGCCACCATGATTAATAACCTGCGAGGAGAGGAATGAGGGGAGGAGGTAAGGCCTTATTCTCAACGCGATGCTGGATTACTCAAAAAGGCGTTTAATTAACAATGACACTGTCTGGCCTGCACAGATTGCTGAGCAGAATACCAACGCGCTTCATGCTGGCATTCTCGGCTTAAACCATGTAATATACCAATTACAGAGGCAGGAATTCCCAAAAGGTGCCACCCCGTGTTACAGCTGTCATATCTACTAAATAAGTGACCATACGTATTAAGTACAGATCACTTTGTTCTTAAATCGGTTCATGCCTGTTTATGGGGCCCACGATTCTCGGGCATTTTACTAATGTACATTCATATCGGATTCATTCATTATAATATTTTATCCTCCGCTTAATCTACACGAGGTCGCCGGCCAGCCGGTGCCCACCCCGGCAACTCTGGGCGCAAGGGCAGGAGCAACCCAAGACGGGGCGCCAAACACACAGTCACACACTTTAGAGACACCAATTACCCTAACACACGTCTTTGGATTGTAGGAGGAAACCGGAGTACCCGGCGTAAACCCACCCCACGCAGACACGGGGAGGACCCAGACCGCCCCACCCTGCGATCGACCTCGTGCCGCCCATCATAAATGATTACTAGTTTATTTTTAATGACACTTGTAGTACAGATAAGAGACAAATTAATCAATTAAGGTTGTTAAACACTAAACGGGATTTTTATACAGTTTATTCGGAGGACAGTAAATTGAAATTTTCAAGTGGTTGAAATTGCGGTCGTTTTATTTTATTTTTGCAAACCTTCAACTGTGACAAAAAAACTCACTGACCAATCACGGTCGCTTCTTATAGCAACAGCCACGATGGCACAATGCAGGCCTGCAGTTTAACAACAACGTTTTACCACACAAACTTGAATGAGTCCTATAGCCCGTTGTCCTGTTTAACAGTCAGTAAACCACCGCTGCTTGTTCCAAACTGTTCTGTTCCTCTAAATCTGATTTTGACACAGTATTTGTAACAGGTGCCCCCAAACCAGAGCCATAGAACAGTCCGTGTCTTAACCTGGTCCCGCCCTGACAGGGGCACCTCAGCAAAACCCGGAATTGACCGTGTCCGCTTATGAGCTGGTAGCCTGTACAAAACCCCCTCACAAAAATTGGACTTGGAATTGCTCTTGCTCACAGGCCGGACGTTGGCAGTCGTTGGATCTGAAGGTTTGAACCCATAAGCCTCTGATTTAGTCCTCCAGTGTATGTGGTTTATGGACATCTTGCTGTAAAGCTTGCTATGCAAATACGTGCCGGAGTAGTTCTTCTATTGGGCGCTACAGTGGTTCTTGTACCGAAATAAATTAACGCTCGAGTCGTTCTCATTTAGAACGTCGTCCCCTCAGGCCTAAAGCGGGATTTTAATATTTACACACTCGCTGCACACTGTAACGCTTGAAGTACGTCGGCGCGCTCTCTGCGCTCGGGTGTGCAAGGGAGTCCATCTTAAAACAATTAACTATAGACTTATAATAACCTCTGACCAAGCCTGCGAACATTGTTTGGTCCTAGTTGGAATTAATTAAGCTTTGAGCCAAGGGAGAGGATGACAGCGCGTGATAATGTGTTTTTTTTTTTTGTGCGATATGGACCATTGACTGCCTTTCTATAGTGCGGGAACAATAATGAGAGAAATATCTGTGGATCCATTCAGAGCGCTGATTGTTTGTAGGTATTAAATTGTGCGTACATTTATGAATGCCAAGCAAAAGAGGGAAGCCATTGTCACAATATTTGTTAGCAAATTGCTTTCTCCGCCATTGTGCCGAGTTTGATGGATTCTCTGCGTTCGGAACGGGCAGAATAGGGAAAAGCCGAGCTGAGAACGGCGGGCCATGGCGGGGCATTCATACCGCACCGAAGCTGGAGTGCTGATTGTTCTTGGCAGACGTAAGTGAGGTGCGAGCTGGGACAGTCGGACGTTGAGGTTTCTTTACCCTTTAAGGCATGAAAAGGGGAACTATAAATTGGGTCCGAGCATCGGGACGGGTCAGCGGTGAATCACAGCGATACGGCGCGCTCGTACGGGGGTCATTTTCAGCTTTTGCGCCCCTTATTAAAACGAGCATTTGCATCGCATCAAAAGGCTGGTTTTGGATGCTCCAGCTGCTTTCTTCTAAAACGCCTCTGCCGGAGCATAATTTGCCTCAGCCTGTGCATGAAGGTTAGACAGAGGACGTGTGACTGCACTGCAGTGCTTTTTGTGGATGAAGGCACGGCTTTACATTAATATTTATTCATTTGGTAAAAGCTTTTACTCAAGAGCCTCGCCACCGATGCTGTTTACTATCCAATAACGATGCTCTTTAAGGAATCTGCAGCGATCTTATGAGACAGAGTTCACATGGCAGTCCTTGGTTATCAATCCAGTGTGTTTTTGAACGCTAAAAGACGTTAGAGGATCTCCTTTTGTAGTGTCATTGATATCAAATATTCTGCACCATCAATAGAAACGTTGCAAAAGGAATAATATTTAAAAAAAAAAAGCGCAAACAAGGATGAATGCTTTAGGACCCATCTGTGGCAGCTTGGCAGAGGTGGGATTTAAACCCTGGACCATCAGGTCTAGAGTCCAGTACCTTAACCACTATTAGTATTTAGTATCACTGGGACTAACCGTACATAGAGCAAGGCACGAACCAATCCCGGACAGGACGCACCGATTGACTTGGAGTAACCCCATACAGACACGGAAGAACATGCAAAATCCACCGTAGCGGCAGCGAGTTCAGCGCTTGAATCCTGTTTCTTAGAGCTGCATTGTAAATGTACCCATTTAATACGGCTAAATATAAACAATGTCCACGTCTATCCAAAAATGTCAGGATAATATTGATAGAAGTCTTTGGAATTGAACACAGCCTTCTCTATGTGGAGATTAAATGCAGAGGATTATGTTGATGCAATATTTTAATTACTTCGATGTATTTTTTAAAATTAAGTATCGAGTGTTTTTTTTTTTTTTTCGGTGTAATTTTAATTGGTTATTTCATAGGCTGTAATTAAATCCTAGATTCATAAAGATTCAAATTAGTTAGAAATATTTCAACGACTTTGCTGCCTTGTATTGTTGCCGTTGACGTGATGAAAAAGTCGACCTGTTGTGAGCTGTTTTTTGTTGACAGTCAGGCCAGACTTTTTTTAATTGCTTGTACCTCGGATGTCCTTACTTAATCTACTGAGGAGGGAGGAAAAAAAAAAATCTTTATAAAATGTATCAAATTTATTTAACCTACAATTAAATTAAAGTGAATCTGGAAAAAAATTTAATGAACAGAAGAAAACCGGTGGCTCTCCACCAGAGGGTGGAAAAAGCTAAAAAAAATATTATTATAATTTTTTTTTTTTATTTCAACCATTGGTGCTGTGGCGGATTCGAGAAATACCAAAAAAAAAAATCGTTTTTTTAAAATTCTTCAAATATGATCGTCTGCGGATCCGCGAAACAAGCAATAAAAAAAGTTTGGCCTTATCTGAGAAATGTCTGTAGAAAGTGACATTGGGAATTCGATCCTGTTGGTAGTTTGTTCTTGGAATGAATGAGGAACCCTAGTTGTTGTTGCACCGGTGCTCCAGGGTCTGTCTGCTCCTGCAGTGCCATGACTGATGCATTCTCTCACTGTCGCATGCATAGCACTCAATAGCATTCGCCCTAAGCAAAGTATCGATTTTTATTGTCGTGTTGTGTAGTGTTGTGTTGTTATAGGGGTAGAGAAATCGGTGGTTATGATGGTTACAAGCGTAATGAATGAGCAGGAATCTGCATGCGTGTTTGAGCGATTGTGGGCTGCGTTAATGCGCAACGGCGTCCGAACGGTTCCTCTTAGTGTCCGTAAAGAATTAATTTCGCATCGTGGCCAGTTTCTTATAATAATAATGCAATAATGCACTAATAAACTCACTCCAGGAAGCTATTCCAGGTTTATTTAGCTCAATAGATCCATCGGTGTTCTGTAAGTTCACTCAGAAACTCTTCAGTTCCGGATCTGGAACAGAATACACACTTCAGGGCCGATCTGTTGGACAACACTTCTGCTTTGCTGACCTTAAAAGCTTTAGCACAAGCATAACTTTTTCAAATTAGAGTGCCCCAAGACCTTAATTATTTCATTGAATTGGGGTCAAGGATGGACCGTAACAACGTAATTACATTAGATCAGCCACAATTCAAAGGTTATTGTAGACATTTGCCGGCGCACCGACACTGCTAAGTAACAGCTCAATAAAGATAAAGGGGAAAAATTGCATTGGTGATTGGTGTAAAGGTTGGAGGCGTTTTGGATACAAATAAAAATAAAAAAAAAACGGTGTGCAATCATAGCCTCCGACCGTCCGGCCATCCTTATCTTGTTTTTTCAAGAACGCTCATCTTCACCGATGACTCAGAAACCCGTTCACACAGGCAGTAGAGCTGTGGTTTTTTTCTACCTCCCAGAAGGTCATTTGGTTAATGCAGATTTTAGTCTTCATGGGTTCTTAACTAGTTTTTAATCAGCGATTATTAACAGCCTGGAAGGCTGTGCAGGCTCTGGGCTCTCCAGACGCAGGAGAGTGCTCATCGATATGTCACGTCAATTACTGAGAACCAAGGTGGGTGTGGGGGGGGGGTGAGTGCCTGAACTTCTCTCTGCTATCATTTCTATACAAAGTGTTACTTCCATAAAGTAAAAGTCTGCATAAAGTCTGCGACTCGGGCCAACAATTCGGCAACAATTTGACAAGATCAAAAAGAATTTGCTTAATAAAAAAGGTCTGACTGGAATTACAACCTCCGACTGTCCGGCCGAGCTGACCATCAAATCTCCCAGCATGGGCAAAACCGTTTAAAATCTCCTGACCTGCACCACATTCTTTTTGGGTTCGAACAGAATGGAGAAACTGTGCGATTTGGAAAAACTCGCTCCTGAAGCTTTGACCTTAATGGCACTTGTTCATCCTTATCCGTCACGCTTAAACAAATGTGTTTACCTCAGGGCTGTCTAAACATAGAGTACTCACGTCCCTGTCAGAAATAGAAGTAATTGCCAATTAAGCATGCCGGCGCTTCAGACTGCAACTTAATTGCTGTTAATAAGAGTGCGGTGTGCGCAGGCGTCCTGCCGACTCATAAACAAGTCCCTTATTAAACCGATGCCCTACTGTACACGATGGCATGAATATGCATTCGAGTCGATTCGCTTCGGCTCGGCCTCATTTCCGAGCTCTCCCAGCAAGTAAGCGCCACTTCATTAGGTCTGACGCTACCCGACTTAATGTCGTAATCTCAGATGCACCTATTAGACGGGCTTAAGTGTGTGTAGGTGGGTGTGGATCAGCCTCGGCTCCCAGTGTGTGGGATGTTCGTGCCAGCGTCGCAGGTGCCTAATCCGTGTTCTGCGCCGCTCACTTCACATGTACACGCATGAATATTAAAAGTTTCTCTAGAGGGTTGACTGGGTGAAGGACAAATCAAGGGTGCGTAGTCAATATCCCATGTTGTGTTAATACAGTCGAATCCGGTTAATGATCCTGAAGTACAGAAACAAATCCTATTATATACGTGTAATGTTATTCGCTTATTTGCCAAAAATCCGCTTAATCGGACCAAAGAACGTGAGAGCGAATAAGAAAAGGAAGTCACAAGTCGCCACTTAGAGCGGATACAAAGCGGATCAGCGAGATATGGGAGGATTTTTGGGATCCCCGGGAGAATTTATGCTTTAATCAAAGGTCAGGAAATCTGAAAAGTTGAGTTGACAAGAGCAAAACCAGCGGTAGGTGACCACGCCCACCACTTTCTTGATTCTGTTCAAGTGCAGTCCGTCGAGAGAACGTGTCAGATCACACCAGGGTTATTATCGTTAGCGAAAACGAACGAAATAATGAAAATGAAAATTGAAAAAACATTTTTGTTAACTGAAATAAATAAAAACGATAATTAAAAGAAAAAAACGTTAACTAACTGAAACTGTATTATGTGTTTACAAAACGAACTAAAACGTAGTGAAATTATAGATAAAACACCCTTAGTTTTCGTGTTTGCCAGTTTATTTTTAAGCCTTAAGAACTGATGTGAAATCGATTTTTTTCCACTCGAGCAGTTTTACGTTACCTACAGGTGTTACGGCCAATTCAGTTCCCCCTGTTCCCCCTCTAGCGCACATGCGCGAAATCATGACGTTGTTCAGCTGGCGCAGCATTCATAGGAGCAATGTGCACTGAGTACATCTACCGTTATTATGGTTTTTAAAAGTACAGAAGGCAGTGTGTAAGTGTGTACTGACTTTTTTTTGGTTCAAATGTAATTCGAATATATTTGTTAATGCTAACTTTTACCCTGTCGTAAGCTTTTGTTTTTTATGAATCGATTTAGGCTAATTTCTTCTTACGGTAGGTGCTTGTTTGTATTTGTACTTTAAAGGCTTGCTGATTTCATAAACTATATTACACGCACATTAATTTGTGTTTTTCACTGTACTATACACATGCTAAACTTGTTTCCCTTTTATATATTGCAGCTGGGTGCATTTCAAACCTGTGGATACAATGATGATTAAGGGGTGGTCTTGTATTTCATTTATAAAACATTTAACACTATTAAAGGAAGGAGCGTTTGGACACAAAAATGTTTCCTCTTCTATATTAAAGCTAGAGTGCAGTAAAGTGTGTAAAACATTATCAAAATATTGGTATTCTAACAAACGGAAGGCAAACCACCATAATGCAGTACTTTCACTGTCGACCAAAGCTGCTGGTTAGTTATTACTATATATTTATTATATTATATTATACTATACTATATATTTATTATACTATATATTTATTATATTATATTATACTATACTATACTATATATTTATTATATTATATATATTATATTATTTCCATGTATGTGCTTAGTTAATATTGAATATTTTCCGCAGCAGTATTACAGTATTAAAGTATTTTGCACTTAAGGCTGCTATCTTATGGACTGTTACAGATTTTGTGGACAGTTAGTTGTTTAACAGTTATCGAATGAATGTTTTAAATGGGATCGTTTGTTAAGTTTTTATTACACAATACCTTATTGTTACAATGTGGTGGTGTTTTTAATTTGGACCCAAGTATGCGGGATAAGCGTATCCCACGTCGTATAATAAGAATGGGGAAATAATATAGAACAACTGAAAAGGGATGAAGGG
>JAVSBV010000043.1:6246449-6264023 GCA_033117975.1 Parotocinclus spilosoma | reverse complement strand
AGAGAGAGAGAGAGAGAGAGAGAGAGAGAGAGAGAGAGAGAGACAGAGACAGAGAGAGAGAGAGAGAGAGAGAGAGAAAGACAGAGAGAGAGAGAGAGGGGAGAGACAGAGAGAGACAGAGAGAGAGAGATAGAGAGAGAGAGAGAGACAGAGAGAGAGAGAGAGAGAGAGACAGAGAGAGAGAGAGAGAGAGAGAAAGACAGAGAGAGAGAGAGAGAGAGAGACATGGTCAACATGGTGCTTGAGACAGTGTGGTCATCAGCAGGTGTTTCTGACTCGGCACTTCCCTTATTAATCCAGTGCAGAAGCTCATGTGTTGCTCAGCAGGTCAAATTTTATAATAATATTTTGGGAACTTTCCTTTATTCTTTCCATTCCATGTGCTTTTTCTCAGTTTTTGAAGCGCTCATCGGCTGTGGGCGCCTATTCTTCTCTATGTGCGTGCTGTACAGGAAATCTTAACGACCGTTCGAGTCTTTAAACGGGAGAGGCTGGCGTACTTAACTCGACTTTAAACCGAGAGGAATCCCACGAATGAAAAGAAGCATGTAAACGAGAAAGCAGAAATAATGGCTGGTAAATGAATTGTGTGTTTATTGGTCGAGCCGCTCGTCGCAAGGACTGATGATGGTGTGCAGCTTCTGTCGGCACTAATCCCCCGGCTCTGGTTCTAAACCCCCCCCCCCAATTCTCTCTCCCGAGCCCCTCGGTGACCTTGCTGTGGAAGAGAAGGTGAGCGTGTACAGAGAGGATTTGGCTGAGTTCGAAATTGACTTCGCTAAAAGGACTGGAGTTCATTTTGTTTCAAAGCGCTCCTGCTAAGCCTCATTCAAGGAGATGCTTGTGTGTGTGTGTGTGTGTGTGTGTGTGTGTTGATGCTCCTTCTGTTCGCTGTCAATGTGGACACACCTCTTAATTTCACAGTCCACCCATAAACTTTATCTGCCCAGCTTACCGAGAATTTAAACGTTAAATGCTGAGTCTGATCTACTCCTTGAAGTCAGACCATCGTCCATCTGTCTGTCCGCCAGCTTTTAGAAAAAGAGCCTTGTTTAAGGGAAAAGCTGGATGGGAATGGGATTTGAACTCCATACCCTACAGACTGTACCCCGAACCTAACCCAAGCCCCACGCTGCCCAATGTCAATGTCGTGCCCCGACGTTTCTACTTTTTTATTTTCAGACCTTTAAAGCGTACCTTTAAATTGAGTGTGCGCAGCTTAGAATACTTAAGGACATGACGGGAATGACAAAAGGCTCCCGATGAGCGCGGCACCGAAGGACGAGAGGCGTAATGACAGAAAAAGCGAGAGCAGGTTTCCCCGGGGGCCGGCACTTCTTACGCTGTGCACTTTTCATCTTTTCAAAGTGTTTAGAGGCAAATAAAGTGGCGCGCAGGACTAATGGAAGCCTAACTGCTGTTTAAAGCAGAACGGGAATACAGAGGGCTGCCGGGGTTTCGCTGTGGACCACGCTAACGACGCCCCCCCCGTGCTAACGCCATCCGAACGCGGGTCCTGGTCTGACGTTAGCCCTGCCGCGCCCCTGTGCTGTTCGTTCACGAGTGATGGAGGAGAGGAGGAATTCCCACGGCGACCGTTTGTAAGCCGTTTCACACAGGCAGTGTTGAAAAACGATCACCTCAATGGGCCCTTATGACGGGCCATGATTATAGCGACTGACTGATGGAGGCGTGGCTCCTAAAACGACTCGCTCTGTTATTACAGACATGGGTCAAGGTTAAGCACGAGTGAGTAACGCTGCGTTTAGGCTCTTCCCGTGACAAGAATAAACGAAGCCGCCGGCGCTTATTTCTACTCGATTACACTTCCGTCGCTCGCACCTCGGCCTAGAGCTTCTCGCCTCGTCCCCGGTCCCTCCCTCCATCGGTCGGCGCTTCGATCGACTCGTATATAAAATTCCGCATTCCGCTTTGCTTTTAAACGGCCCAGACGAAATAATCGATGTGCGTCCCGAGGATCCCCCGCCCCCCCCCCCTTCATGAATTCTTTACAGCACGCCGCGCTGAAAGAGTTTCCAATTAACCTCGCTCAGGCAGCAAGACAGACAGAAGCTCGAAGAAGAGCGAGGTCCTAATTGCTCGGGTCAATCGGAGAGCTAAAGTGTGCAATTAGTCTTTTAGTTTGATGACTTGAGTGGAGTTTGTCACGTTCGGAATCGCTGAGATGTTTAGCCCTGCATGTCAGACGGTTTCACAGTCAGAATGTAAACATGGACATGTGTGACGGCTTCGAAGCTTAAGAGAAAACCAGACGCAGGCTTATTGGGAGGCTTCCCAGCCTCTGGCAGCTCCTATAAATCATTAAGGCTGAACGTGAGACGGTAAGGCCAGTATCAATCAGAATCCTCAACATCCTTCCTGCAGAAACACAAACACACCCAGGCGCAAACACACTCGAGAAAAGCCATTACAGAAGATCTGAGCTGCTGTCAAACGGGTCTGATTTCACTTCGGGCTACTGACATCCGGAGCAGCGGACGGACAGGTGGACGAGGGCCCAGTTGGTTATGTGTACGGTCGTGTGTATGGTCTTATACAAGGTTCGGGCTGCCCCGATCAAACGACGCATCGTTTTACACAAATTAAACATTTGCTGCATTCGGCAGGCTCCCTTATCCAGAGTAACTTACAACCGATACAATCTTCCAATAGACTCAAGGACCGGCACGGGTGGGATTGAATCCTGAACCTTTAGGTCAAGACTCCAGTACCTTAACCTGTAGGCTACCACAGTCTACCAAACTTCACAAAACACACCATGGACACCATATGGACACCTGAGGTTCTCCGCTCGTCATGACAGCACCACATTCTGTCTAAGGTCTAAGCCCAGCCCCGACATTCAAACCCAGGTCATCAGGAACAGGTTTCCAGCAGCATAACTCTTAAAGTTATTCTAATATAAACAGAATATAAACGGAATGACATTTACAGCATGCAGTAATCTCTGACCCTGAGTGACTTATTTAATTATTCAACGTACAACCGTGGGAAAAGGCTCACATGCCCAAGTGCTCAATAGTAGCAGCTAAGCAGTGCTGGGAGTCGAACCCTGAACCCTTTGGTCAATAGTTCAATACCTGAAGTCCTTCTAGTGTTTGGTACTAATGGAAGTAAAGCAGGATTTAAAATGCAGTGTAATAAAGAACGCTGTCAAACAGCTGACTCAGTACAGCATCATATACACACACACACACACACACACACTCACACTCTAAGTCCCATGCTTCAGCTCGCTCAGATCATTTCTGACACATTCCAACTCAGCTAAATTGTTTAGCAGACATGATACTTGACATTTAATCATAATAATTAATTATGATTTGCACATTTCAGTATTTGGGCAAACTTACCGGTGAACTGGTAGCTATAACTCGGAGCGAATCCAGTGTATCCGCGGCCGTATGTCGCCACAATGTTTGGGTAACCTGAAGGACAGAGAAGAAAGCCGAGCTGAGTTTACTGAGACCTGGCGGTGCAGAGTGAGGCGAGACGTCATTCTTTATTCCTTCTCCTGATCGTCTTATGGTGACGACTGACATGTAAGGATTGAGACTGAAAATACTGATAAGGAAAAGGCTATTAATATGTATTAAGAGCAAAACGGCTCCCGAACAAGCAATCAGAGGCGACGGCGGTACGAAGAGACGCACATGGAAGGATCGCGAGAGGCCAGAGTCTCAAGGGACAACAGGACCGAGAAGCCAAAAAAACGTCCGAGTCAATAAACACGCGTCAACTTGTTCCACCGGACCGTGGCGTAAACATTAAACCGATAAGAAATTGAAGCTTTTAGCTTTTGGCAAGTGCACCCCGCCGATCCACGGCATCTCCAAACGGTATGTTTGCAAGCAAACGTGGCGAGCTTCAATCAGAAGGCATCACGAGGGAATTTCGGCACCATCTGCTCTCGTCGACTGGCACCGCTCAGAGACTTAGCACGCTTCCCTGTGTTACTACTCCGGCAAAAAAAAAACCCTAGCTACCCCCGGCCTGTTTTATTACTCTTTTTTTATTAGCGCGCGTTATTGATTTTGTGTTGTCCAAAAGAAAAAACTTTGGCGCGCAGGCCGAGCGGGGAGGCACGTTAAATAAATCCTGGCAGACAGGCTCATAAAACACGGCACTTCATAAATGCATGCAGTACGCTCCGGATATGTACAGTGGCAGCGTTCGTATTCATCCTGCCGCCCGACGTGGGCATCCAAACCACGCGCGTGCTGGATTATATTTAAAAAAAAAAAACAAAACAAAAAAAAACAGCATTGATTAGTCAGGCGGATTGGACGCGAGCAGAGAAAGGCGTCGGGAAAAATACTCTAAATGCCGTTTAGCCTGTATTCGCCTCGGGCTGGAACCAGTGACATTTAATTGTGCAGCAAGGGTGCAAAATTGGCTAAAATCTGTCGCCCCCGAAGAGGAACAGATGTGACTGTGGGTACAGTTTTGCTAACAGGCCACATAGAGGCGATCTGCATGACCCAGAGAAGAACGGGAGTAATACGCCTGCCGGGGTTCGGGGCGGGAGTGGGGAGGGTTCGGGGCTGTCCGGTGCATTTAAAGCTTCCGCTTGGGAGCTGCCCTTTCAGGATTAATCTCAGCTAATCAAAGCCTGGCTACAATCAATAGAAAATGAATGGCAAAATTGGTCTCGGGTCAGCGGAAGAGAATTGTAGGCGCAACATTAGCGGAAAGGGCAGAGCAGTCAGCGCTGTGCTACAGAGGGACGCGTCCAATCTCGAGGCTGAAGCTAAGCTGACATGTTTGTCTGATGAATATTGAGCCCCGGACCAAGTTTCATTTAAATCCCAGAGACGGCTGATCATTGAGACACGAGTCTGATTTATGCGTCCTTCTGAACGGGGCTTCTGAAGCCTTTAAACGGGTAGATAAGAGATTAAGAAAGGGAGGAAAACGCAGCTCGGAAAGTCGCTTCTGTGAAAATGAAAGTGTCTAAACTCGCTGCTCGTCCCCAGGCATCAACGGCTTGGCCAATTTAAGCGTTGAAATTTACAAATCTTATCCAGACTCACAACTAATGCAGTCTTACAAGATCCAAGCAGTTCAGGGTTAAGAGGCTCGCTCCAGGGTGCCACAGGACATCGAGTGGAGAAACGGGGGGAACCAAATCTGGTCTGGAAATAGATGGACCATGTTATTTAAGGTTCTTTATTTTGCACAAACTAGGCGAACAGAATTCACACTTTGGACAAACGTGGGGTCTAGAGTAGGGCCAGTTCTCCCCAGAGGTAGCTGCTACACCAATCAGCTTGCTCCCGGCTCACAGCTTTAGAAAGCTCAAACGTATGAAGTTTGGTTCCGTGTATTCTCCCCCAGAAACAAACAAGACGTCCAGGTTCTCGTCATCCTGGCTCAAAACTTCACCCTAAACACAAAGGTTTTGGTTCCACCTCAGGTTTTCCGAACGAAAAAAAAAAAAGGGGGGGGGGGTCACGTCGCGGTAACGGCTTCAATCTTGTCCATAATGATTTAGTGGGTGCTTTTGAGAGAGTTCCTGCTCATCAATCCTCTAACTGAGAGCGATTCGGTTTCGAGTTTGCTGGGTTTCAATTTGAGCGTTCAAATAATCCCACGAGTTTTGATGGGATTGAGGTCTGGTGATGTCGCGGGTCAGTCAAAGGGTCGTAAATCTCTCCTGACAGTTGTCCCTTTCCCATAACAAACGTGACAGCACCCCTTTTGGCACCGTTAATGCGCAGCTCGGGGTCTGACCGAGAACGTTTCAGGACGCTTCGCCTTTGGATGCACGGGGCGCAAACTTTATTCCTGATTCTTAGAAGTTCTTATCGCGCGGGGCCCGAAATGAAAATCAAAAACTCGGGCGCTTGTCCCCGAGCGTTTATCGGTCACGTATCGACGAACGCCGCAGCAAGACAAAAAGAGGAAAGCAAAGAGAAAGGTCACTGCTATTTACCCATCGTGAAACACCTCTGCCTGGTGCATAGCGTGTAAATAAAGCTCGGCGGATCCTCTGGTGCTTGAGCTTCTGTCGTCTAGCCGTCCTCTTTGGATTATTAATATGCATGCTAATGCACCTATTTTATGGATGAACGGTTCCGATTCACTTTAAAATCAATTATCCATCTGGTACACCCATACTCTGCACCAGCTCAAATGTGTATTAATTTCAGCAAACATACATGCAGCACAACGCAATAAAGATAAATGGTTCGATTAGGAGTGGTAAACAAAGGAAGCAAGGAGGGAGTTTTAATGAGATCCGGCGTAGAAGGGAACCTACAGTTCCTTAAATAATGAGCCCTGATCTTCGGCTCTCTCTTTTTTTATTCCCCTCCCTCCCTTTCCCCTTCGAATGCAAATTACACCGAGTTATGTCGCGCTGCCCTGCGTTTTCAAATTTCATTTAGATAAGCGCAAGTGTGGATAAGCCTGGAGTTAATATTTTCACATGAGCACTCCGAAGACTCCGTTTGTCTCGTTCCCTCCGCCTCCGAGCCAAGCGCTGAACCATGAGGACTTCGGAAAAGTTCACACGGCTTGTTAAAAGTTCAGGCTGGCCAGATTGCGGGGAGAGGAGCTGGCGAGGGAAGGTGGCGCCGGTGCCATTTACAAGCTGCTGCTAGCAGAGGAACCCGAGCTCGCTCGTTTCGGGGTCGCCTCCTCTGCGTGACCACCCACTGAACTCGGTATGTGTGCACGCTGACTCTGTGTGTGTGTGCGTGTGTGTGTGTGTGTTGGGGGGGTTTGACGATGATGAAGTGTAGGTGCTTCAGAGCGGTGAAGAGCTCCTGAGATTCACCGGCGCCGTCATTAGGCAGAGCAGAGGTCAGGCAGATGGATTGGTGAGCCCCTAATAGAGCATTATCCCAATTTTCCTCCTCATTTGCGCTGGTAATGCAGCCTGATCTCCGGCGGGTGCTGCCATACGCCTTTACCGTGCCTTGCTGGGCCAGGTGCCACCTCAGTGGGCTCATTTCCATTTGGGACGACCCCGGGCAATCGGTAAATGGCTTGCGTGCCACGCTAATCGACGGTGCCTATAGTTCGGGTGGCGCAGCGGCAGTTCGCTAGCCCGCCACCACGAAGGGAGGCCTATGAGCGGTGCCGCCGGCATGCCCGGGTGCCGCGCGGACACAACCGGACCAAAATAGGGGAAAATGACATATAAATAAACACATTTTTTGTAAAAAAATACATTTGTGTGTTTGCTGAACATAAACCATAGTGTGTGTGTGTGTGTGTGTGTGTTTGAGCATGCACACAGTTCAGTACTCACTCAGCATGCCCATCCCCAGCATGAAGGCGTCCATGGTGTAGGGCAGCCCCCTGGCCCTGCCCCGTGTGCCCGGCGGGAACATCACTTCCTTGGGCTGAGCTTTCTTACATTCTACCTGTGAACACACGTGAAGAGATCCATCACAAACCACGCCCATGTCCACACTTCCATGGTTCACCCCGCTAAAGCTTAGGAGGTATTACAGATCGGCATCGCTACCCCGGCAGAAATCAAAACGGCGCCCTCCGTTGGACGTACAGGACGCTATAAGCGAGCTTCCTTGCCGAGATCAATCTCGGTACCGTTTCCTTTTCTGTAATTGCTCGTGGTGACGCAGCAGACCTCTGCCTGCCTTTGTGTTGGTTTATTTAAAGCACTTTCCTCCAGGCTTGAAATCTCCAGGCAGAGGTCTGAAAAAATACGCCTTCGTCTTTCTCTCTCTCTCTCTCTCTCTCTCTCTCTCTCTCTCTCTCTTTTCTATGATTGACACCGCAGGCCCGAGTACAGGAGATGGATCACTGGGTGTGGAAGCTCTAAGCACCCTGATAACAAACGACCCCCTCGCCGCGTTATAAAGGGGTGATCTGTGTCAGTGTGTGCTTAAATATTCCTCCCACTGAGCATGAAAAAGCATGTCAGAGCGCAGATACACAAATGCCGAGCTTCAGGTCTGAGACTGACAGCTATTGAGCGGGGCTAAACGATCTGTAGGGCATCCATGACCTGCCTGAGTACAGCCAGCGCTAGAGTGCACATACAACCCCAATTCCACTGAAGCCGGGACGTGGTGCAAAACATAAACAAAAACAGAATACGTCGGTTTTCGGCCATGCCGCTTACTTGCAGAGATTTCTCCAGATTCTCTGAATCTTTTGATAATATTATCCCTTGCCACTGCACGATGAGAAACGTTGGGCTTTCTGCTCACAAGGCGGTGAACCACGCCCCATCAAAACGAATGTTTTTGGGGCATTCCTCAATCTTTTGTTGCCCCCGTCCCAACTCGTTTGCGACGTGTCGCAGGCATCAAATTCTAAACGAGTAAAAACAAACCTGATCCGCTCGAACCTGATCTTCTTTAATGTCATTTTTTCAATTGAATACGGGCTGAAATCGCATTCTGTTTTTATTTATATCTCAACACAACGTCCCGACCTGTTGGATTTGGAGTTGTGCATTTATACACTTACAATAAGTTATTAAGCAAAGAAACCCAGAAGTGATACAACTTCAAAATCGAAGCACCGGACGTCCTATGGAACAGTGTTCTGGGTTGAGCTATAGATGAAGGGATTTGTTATTGCACTGTTTTAGCACCGACTGCAAAACTTTGCACTTAGAGCTAATCATCGGAGCCCTTACTGCCACCATTATTAAGGGCCAACAAACTAGCAGGCTCTTTAAGAGCCCTGTGAGGCTCTTACAAATCCGTGAATTTTGTACTCGACTAGATTACAGCGCTTTAACGCTACCTGGTGAAAATGCAGCCGCATAAGAGGCTCTGAATCATCCTTTCTATGCATAACATGCCACCTAGTCCGTCTCTGACCACAGCCCGCATGGATGGTGGACGTATATTTTGGGACGCCGACCTATCCGCGATGTGAAGGAGTCGCCCAAATCTGGGAGCACATATATACGTTCATGGGTTCAGTACGGCCGAGGAAAGGCGGCTAATGGAGGAGAGGAGCAGCTGGGGTAAACAGAGCAGGACCCGTCGGGGAGGGAGAACATTCCTTTGACAACAAGAGGGTCTCTGTGCGTTTGTGTGAAGAAGAATACGTGGAGCTGTACTTTCTCATATCTATGACAGGAGTGTTTGGTAGGCCCGGCTTGTTTTTGCACTCCGCTCAAAGTGTCTGCTCCGTCGTGCTGCTCCGCTCTGCTGGTGCCGTCAGCCAGCCTGCCTCGGCCCTGTCCATCTACAGGCCTCTCTCCCTGTCTCTGTCTCTCTCCGTCTCTCGACTTCACCTCCCATTGCAATTCACGATGCATCTTAAACCCCACAAAACACACTCACAGAGCATTCTCACTGCTGACCGCGTTCTTCTGCACGCGTTCGTTTCGAATCTACCGGCATGCGTTTGGAAGGACGATAAAAGCGCGAACAAGGAGAAGAACACGCCAAACTCCACATCAACCTTATATGGACCGGCTCCATGAAGCTGTGACGTTTAGAATATTCATGAATAAGACTCTAAGAAAGACGGTGTAGATAATAAAGACGCGAGTCGCGACACAAAATCAATGTATTTGTTGGAGAAAACATGCTGAGGGTGAGGGAGGGGTGAATTTATTCCACTCTGAACGAGTCCAGTCTTAAAGAAGCAGATCATTCCACTCCTGTTAGTCGTGAGGAGAGGAATTTGGAGGCCAAGTCAACACCAGGAACTCTTGCTGAACAGTTTCTGACTTGGGACGGGGTGCGTTGCACTGCCGGAGGAGGCCAGTGCAATAGGGAACGCTGATGCCATGAAGGGGTGCGCTTGGTCTGGGACAATGTTTAGGTGGGCGATCAGTCGATCCAAGGTTTCTGAGCATAACGCTGTCCGTTACACCTGTCAGTGGTTTTAGTGTTACAGCAGAGCCTCTAGTGCTGCTGCTCTGTCAATAACTTGATGCTTTTATCCCGGCTAATGCGGCTTCATCCCACTTAATGCAGGAACGCAAACACACTTACAGGCATATCTGCTGAAAGATAACATCCTGAGCATTGTACTTCTCTCTCACACACACACACACACACACACACACACACACACACACACAGCTGCACTGTACGTATGGGCAATTACACAGGCGTACTCGGAACACGCCGATTGAACTCTCAAAAGGAAAGCACGTGATCTGAGTCGGAGAAGGGCTTTCTGCAGAAACGCGACAGAACGTAGGCGGCGTTGTCGGAAGCCACCGAGAAAGTTCAAAGCGGTTACAAGGCGGACGGACCAAGAACAAATGACCTGTCCTGTTTTCATTTATGGAACTCTGCTTCAATCTGCAGCGCCGTTTGTACACGATGCTCATTAACGAATCAGTTATCCAGAACATGCAGGAGAGCAGGGATGAGCAGTGGCTTCACAGGCCCAGTGTTGGACTGGAAGATGGAAACAGTTTAGCGGTGAAACCGTGAAAAGGCGAAAACGAGCACTTTTGGAACTTCTAAAACCTTTTTAGAGGCTGGACGTTACGTTATTATGTGTTAACTGACATACGGTTTGGCACATGATTAATGAGATGGACTGGGCTGCCTATTGGTTAAGGTACTGGACTACGGATCAGAAGGTCCAGGGATCAAATCCCACCTCGGTTAGGTTTCCACTGAGCAAGATCCTGAACCCACGGTTTGCTCTGGATGAAAACGTCTGCTAAATGCGATAAACGTAATGAATCAGATCCTGAAATAAAGTGCTACACTGTAAAAAAGAAAACCAAAACATACTCTCTACGCTTTTACAAAGAAATAACTTACAGTTTAATAACCATGTATTTATGAAAATATAACAAACACATCCAACAAAACCGTAAGTTGAAAAATACAAATACTGGATTCTGGATTACTCGTAATAAAGGACAAACATTGGCTCAATCCAGCACAACGGTGCACGTGGCAAAAGCCTGGATTATTGTCCGTTCCTGCACGTGCACATGCCTTATTTACCCTGTAACATTCTAAACTAAAAGAATAAGCAGTGAATTGTTGTTTAATATTGTACAGAGACACCACTGAAATACGGACTGTAAGGAGAAAATTCCTCCCCAAGCAGCAATCATTTTCCGCTGAATATTACAAATGACAATTTTAAGGACCCAGTCTTCACTAAAACCAATATGCAGCCATTTAGACTGGGCACAAGCCCCATTCCGTCCTGGCGCAGAGCGCTCCCGGATCCTGCCACGGCTCCGGGAGAAGGCTCGACCCGCCCAGTATAGCATCTTACGAGATCAAACGGCGACGCGTGCCGAGCTGGGCCGTACTTCAGAGCGGTCCGGGTCAAAAGCGGTGTTATTAGGGACTACGTCTAATTCAGTTGAGAGGTGCAAAGAGTCCACAGGATGCACAGAGGCATCTGGGATGAGGGACTGTAGGCACAAAAACACACGCAAAGCATTTGATTGGCTGTTCTTGGGCGTCGGAAAATCCCCGGCTTAAAGGAGAGCGTGAAATTCACGATGTGATGACTTTGGAGACCTGGGAGCGCTTGCGTTATTGATGCACCTTACGCAGCTTTGCATATGACATAGAAATCTATATTCCTCTTCCATCGTGCCTCTTCCCAGGACAACACCGTCAGGTGGTATGAGCTTCAGCACGTGAGTGAAAACGCAAATTCAATGCATTCCATCGTATAAACAAAAAGAGACATCACACAGCTCCGGTTGCATGACCTCGTCGTTCTGGCCTCTTTTTCTACATCCAGCTTTTGTTGAACACCGGGTTAATGTACCGAGCGGGTCCGTTTCTACAGCTCCGCACTCTAGGCAAGATCAGACCACGAATAACAGTGCCACATTTACGTTTATTATCTTCGCTGGTTCGGCAGAGCGCAAGGACCTGATGCCGCATGGTTTCGGGACCCTCGGCCGACAGGTCCACCGAGCAAGACTCTTTACCTTGATGCTCGTGCTTTAATATGGTTCGAAGAATCAGGCATAAGGTTGACTTTTACGTGCTTTTATTGACAGTAATTGACAGGGCGGTGGAACTGTTGCTCGGATCGATAGAAGGCCGAAAGTTCAAATGTCTACCAGCGAGAGAGACCTCCAGTGTGGTGAATCCAGGGAGAAGACAGGGCGCAGGGAATGAGAGGTTAGCGGCAGCCAACGAGTCCATCAAGTTCAGTGGCGCCAATCAATGAATAGGGCAATTAACTGCTCTCTCTCTGGGGTCAGGTGTTCCCTAGGAGCAGCAGGGACTGATGCAGATCGGCTCGATGATGACCTTAAACGCAGACGGAGCTAGGGGAAGACGTCTGAATACAGCTCCTGTCGGAAAACCTGCCTAATCGGCATGTGGGTGTCACCTTCTTGATAATCCGTCATCATCACTTGCTTGATCGGGGCATTAATTGCACGGCGCAAATTAATAACAGCGCGAGACTGTGATGAATGTCACACGAGGGAACGGAAGAATCGACATCCGGGAAAAGGGGGTCTGCGGGCTGCTCCAATCTGGAGCCCTGAGTTTAATGACTGGGGCATTATCAGCGGTCACTCGGGCTGATCCACGGGCAAACAGATTACCACGGGACGCCAGCTCCTCAGATGAGTCACCGACTGGCGCGGCCAAATCCCACCAAAGAAAGCGACCGAGAGGGAGGGGGAAGGGGGGTAGAGCCGGGCTTATTGGTATGCGCTGCCACTTGCCGAATTCCGTTGATGAGGCAGAACTCGCATCTTAACAAGCGAGAAGGGAGTGATCAGGAGCCATTGAGGAAAGCAAGACGGAGGAGGGGGAGGGACGAAGCCGGCAAAGGCCATTTGCTCAATCACTCTCTCAGTCCTAATTCCCAGAATCCCTAGGGAGAGCGAGTGGAGGCAAAAGTGGTAATCAGATCTGAAAAGTCTGTGAATGAATGAAGAGCTCTGCCTGCCTGGTTCTTCTCTTTTTTTTTTTTTTTCAGTCCACTCCGTCGACGCCAGAATGCATTCGGGCTTAAAGGCTCGACCCGTCTTGCCCATGTTGGACATCCTGGCTTAGACAGCCGGAAGACCCCCTTCCTGAGCGTGTCCAAATAAGTACCTCGGTCAAAAAAGAGACCCGTGACACCCCACCGCCCTCCAGCAAGCCGTAAATATCATGTCCTTTGGTCCCACGAGGCTGTGCGGTGTCAGAAATCCTCCCAGAGTGCAGCTGAGGGCTTTGATCGTAGCTTGCTGTTCGGTCACCATGCTTCCCGGACGTGAACAGGGAGGACCAAGCGTCAGCGGAATTACGCTTGGGAGGCTGGGGGAGTCGGCCAGGAGAAGATGCAATTACGTTACGTGTACCGGGAGAGGCACTTGGCTCTGACTGATCAGGGTAGGCTGTTTAGTAAACAAAGCGTATTAGAGTCAGTGGATCTAGGCTAACAGTGAGAAATCAACTAACCTAGAGGTATAAAAAATTCATACGATAAAAGCTAAACAAGCTTGGTTGAACGTACTTAAAGTTCACGTGACGATAATCCGATTTCTTCATTTCTTTTTCTAAGTCTAGACAAACTGTTCGATCGCCGTTTCGCTGCCTTTAATTCCAAGGGTTGCCAGATTCCGGGACAAAATCCCCAGGACAAAAAAACCCGAAAAAGTCCATATAAAGTAAAGTTTTTAGAATAAGCGGACCATGCGTCCACGGGTAGACTGAGAAACCTGATTGATATCGCGGTAACTGGTATACATGCTATGAGAAATCTGATGACTGGGATAAAATACAGCTCTCTTTACTAGATTGCTTGGTCTGATCTCGAATCTAGATGGGCTGACGCTGTTTAAATGAGCCCCTGAATAATCAGATACCGGCAGAAATCCCGACTGGGATCGGCATAATTAAGTGCATGTAAAGTCGCTTAGTGTCAGTGCAACGTAAAAGGGAGAGTCTTAACTTAACCAAGGGTGACATCACACATCTATCCACATCAAAGGATCCCGGGGGCAAAGATCGAGTTTAAAGCCGAGCGCTGGCTGGTGTGGGACCCTAGCCGGGGGGAATTTCCGCCGGTTCGTCCAGGAGCCGCTTTTCAATTATGCAGTGCCACACCGAAACCTTTCAGCGAATCCACCGACACAGCTTTTTCCTCTCATCGATCCGTACCTCGCTGTTAACGCACGCCTTCGCTCCCTCCGGATTAAATAAGGCGCAAGGTCGGCCGAGGTCCGGTGTCAGGCCCGGCAAGGGGCTACTTTAAGCAAGTCTCGGCTTTAGGACTGCGCCGGAATAGGTTCCTGAATGTTTTATGGGCTGCCGTGTGCCCGGACCTGAAAATCAAAGCAGCCGGACAGCAGGCGGCTTTTACCTCGTCGTCTCCCTCTCCCAGTTTCCTGCTCAGCTGAAACCCCGCCCAGGTCTGTCTGGATTGGAGGTGCACAGGCTAAAATAGATGACCTCTCAACCAGAACAGACCCTGTGTAAAGTTTTAGGAAATAACCGTCATAACAGTCATCGCCGTGACAAGAACGATGGCAAGAACGAAGAACGATTAGCAAGAGGCAGGAACTCTGCTGGGCAGAGCCTCGGGTCGGCTGTTCTTCCTCACGTTTGCGCCCCGTTCGTTAAAGCAAAGCCAGTGAAATGTCAACGGCGTGAGAGAAGAAGCACCGGTGTCATACACAGGAACTAAATGGCCTCTATTAAACACAACACTATGAGTTATGGCCTCTTCTTGTTTTGTTTTTTTTTGTCTCCTGCCTGCCCCGGGGTTACTCATCTGGTAATAATGATGCATGCAATTCCCTGGCAGGCCCATTTCGGAGGCGTGCAGTCGATGGATAGCACCAACGGCGCTGGGAGGAGAAATGTGGCAGCAAAAAAAAGAGAAGGAAGTGGTACACCCTGGCTTTGGTGCCCCCTGAGTGATGAGAGCATCTAATGTATCATAAAATTGATTGCAGCGTATTGCTTTGGTGTATCTCGAGCCAGAAACAGTCTCTCTCTCTCTCTCTCTCTCTTTCTCGCTCTCTCTTTTGTCCAAACAAGTGTGTGACTGAGTTGCTGGGGGAGAAAAGCCATGTGCCTGTAGAGCAGGGATATTCTGTTCTTGCAACCTAAAGCCCTAGAAGTCCACTGGGCCATGTCATCTCAAGGGGGCCAAGACCAGACATCGATCAAGACCACTGGTACACATGTACTGTCTATAGGACCAGAAGGGAGAGGGACGAGAGTCTCAGGCCTAATGCATTCTGCTACGCGCTTCCTGTCAATCAAACAGCTCTGGGTGTTAAGGCGAGAGTGCACACGGGTTCCCAGGAGCGCTGGCTTCTCCCTCAGCCCTTAGCAACAAACGGCTTGTAGCGTAGCTCTTTATAGCTCTGCTAGACTAAATATAATATAAAACGGTCCATTCTGGGCAAGATTCTGTTTCAGTTCACAAGAACTATATTAGAGACGAGGCCCCGCTTGATGCAACCTGCTTGAGAGCCAACGTCGGTCACACCGGGGCTCGCAAAGGTGATAATCCATTTTTAATGAAGTCAGCTGCTGCCAGGTCCATTAGTTCTTCCCTCCGTTTCATTCCCTGCCAACTAAGACGGAAGGACTTCCAAAGAGAGGGGAAAGAACAACGGGGGCTCGGTCCCCGTTCATTTACTGAGCAGGAACGTCAAGGTCACTCTCGCCCTCGGACGTTTCCTAAGCGGGGCACGCGAACGCGAGCGTACCCGCATTCTACCAACCGCGCCTAGGGCGTCGCGTTCGGCGTCAACAAGCGCCCGGTGTTAAAACGCTAAAACGAATCCAGTTATCCAAAGTGAAAAGTGAAGGCCACTTACCATTTTATTATTGATTTCATGGAAATGAATTTCACAGACTTTCTCTACGACGTCTTCATTCTCGAAAGTTACGAAGCCAAAGCCTGCGGAGAAAAGAGAGAGGAGGAAGGGATGAGTGAATGCGCTGGTTATTCCATGTGAAGAAGTTCAGTAAGCAGAGAGGATCAGCGTCCGGCCGCTCGATCGTTATCAGCATTCAATCTGGGCAGGGATCAGAATTGGTTTCGAGTCCGAGAGCAAAAACTATTCTAGTCTTAAACATCAGCGTGTCGCTCCTCGGCGAGGAGACATTGTCTTCTTGAAACCGGGCCAATGATGAAATCTCTGACATTATTAGACACGGTGGAGAGGCTCCTACACACAAAGAGGGAGATGGGAAAACGGCACAAAGCCTGCTTAATGAGATTCACGGAAAGCCGCTCTCTGGCATCTGAATTTCATTAAATGCATTTTGTGTTCCCTTCATTGAAATTTCACTGTATAACAAGCTCTCGTTTTTATGGTAATTCGGGACCAGCCGATATCTGAAATGTGTCACTGACCACGGGAATCTTTTTTTCTTTCGTATTTATTAAATAAAAGCTTAACCCTCTCCTGCTGGCCGGGAACGAGCTGCCGGAATTCATCAGGCATCTGCGATCCTCTTTCGCACCGCAGTCTGATGGTGACACACAAAAAGCAATTTACTATCTGTATAGCTGAGCCTCAAAAGGGGAAATTACTTGCCATTGCTGAGTGTTAAGAGGGGGCTTACTGTGGGAACACAAAGGAAAACAAGCTGCGATGAATGGCAAACGCTTCTCTCGCCGTCTGTTTATTCCGGACGGCGCTATTCGGCGCTACCTGCTACCGCATGAGCTCGCGTTCGCCGCTCACACACTTCATCAATAAAAGCATTGTATCTATATTCAAGAGCAGCTGCGTCACGGGGACGAGTGGCACGTGCAAAGAAGGGCTCGCGCCAAGACTCGGGGGCCCAAGGGTCTGCGGAGAGACGGGCGCGTGAACGCTACGGTGCGTAACGTCTGTACTTTATCTGTACAAGAACCCTGACTGGTTCCACAATCCGCTTTGCCACCTACACAATCGTTCTCCCGTAGAAGCTTTCTCCTGCTGGACCCGGTCTGTGTGGCTCCCTCGAACCCCATCCCAAAACGAATCGGAGCTGCTAATAGATAAAAAAGGGAAACTGCAGCCAAGGTCTACACTTAAAGCTAACCTCCAGCTCGTGCACCTACGTCCGCCTCGGGCGAGGAGATAAGTGGGGTCACGGGTCAAGTGCGGCAGATAGAGCCGACGGGATGACAGAGGGCTCTGGACCCGGCAACGCAAACACCCCGCTGATAGGAGGAGATAAGAAACGGCGAAACTGATAAGAGGGCAAATAAATGAGGACTCTGCCGCGCTGTGCTGTAAAAACCTTACACACTTGGGAAGACGCTTTATATACAAGCAGGCCAGGTCATAACAAGACTAGCGGCTAATAATGGTGTCATGGACGGAGGTAAACCAGAAATCCAAATGGTTGGTCTCCTAACTGGAGGTCAACGCAACAATTTTTTGTACTTTAACTGATAGATCGTCCAACAAAGCTCTGATTTTGGGTCTAATTAGGAGTCTATACAGTCGATTCCGGTTAATAGGACCACCGATTAATGGGACCAGCCGCTTATTCGGACCAAATCCTTAATGTTATTTGCTTAATCGGACCAAAGAACGTGTACGGTACGTAATATCCGTGAAGAAACTATTTGACTCTGGCATCACTACCCGAAAACTCCCGAGTTTCTCCCCAGCCCTCTACTGCCACCTACAGGTCTTTGCCTAACATT
>JAVSBV010000043.1:6164425-6174844 GCA_033117975.1 Parotocinclus spilosoma | reverse complement strand
TCTCTCTCTCTCTCTCTCTCTCTCTCTCTCTCTCTCTTTCTCTCTCTCTCTCTCCCCTTTCTCTCTCTTTCTCTCTCTCTCTCTCCCTCTCCCCTTTCCCCTCTCTTAAAAATAGCACTCAGTCAACACCAGGCAGCTCTGAGCTCTGAGCCGGTAATGTACGGAAGGGTTTGTTTCTCGACTGAAAGGTTGCTTCGGATAATCGGTGACAATTAGCCCTCGGTCGGTGTGAAGCGCGCATGCGTACCCGCCGTCCTCCCTGTGCCACACGCACTCTTCCTGTCTTGGCTGGGTCTAATGTTTGGGGCAAACACACACCTGCGCAGCAAACTCCAGGTAAACAGCCATTAGAGCAGAGCAACCACTTCAAGCCAGTCTTTACCGAGCTTATCAAGCCGGAGCTCCCAATGCCAGACCACCACACACACAGGCCGGGGAATTTGGACAGGGCTAGGCTCAAAATAAGCCACTGGGTCACAGTTCATGTGTTCCAATTTTGAGCAGGGATCTTCGTTCGGGGGGGGGGGTTTGGGTTCCACTCGGATGCGCCTGGTATCCAAAAACACGGCTACTCTGATCCGTCCCTGCTCAGAACGATACACAAAATGACGGCGTCCTTTTATGAATAAGCCATTCTATAATTAATATAATACAACATTTTATTTATCTTTCGTTATGGAACTCTAGATGACTTCTATATTATAAATATATATATTTTTTTTGTTGTTTGTATTTTTTTTTTGGTTTTTATTTTTATTTTATTTTTTTGGCTTCCTTAACGTCGCTATCGGCATCGGTGGGCATGCAAGCGACACACACGAGGTTATATCCATACACAAGTTTATCTCAACAACAGTCACATATACATACACAATTCAATGCCAATTTGAAGTAGTCAATTAACCTAACACGCATGTCTTTGGACTGTGGGAGGAAGCCGGAGTAACCGAAGTAACCGGAGTAAACCCACGCAAACAACGGGGAGGGCATGCAGACTCCATACAGAACGGACCCAGGTCTCTCCACCCTGGGATTGAACCCGGGACCTTCTTACACCGAGCCACTGTGATGCCCGTACATACATACATACATACATACATATGTGGTGATTCACACAATTACGGTGATTGTATTCGTGGGGTGAACTGGACGAGAGTGCCCCCGCATTGACTGTTCAGCAGGGTGTATGGGGCATGGGCAGGATCCGATCAGCCAGCAGTTCTCGCGGGATCCTCTCGTTTTTGTGAGCAGCAATACTGTGCGTAATTAACCTCGCTCGTTGCAACATAAACACGGTTAAAAACTTGAAACCCTGACACTGCAAACGTTATGTAACAGCCATTACAGAACTGAACAGCTCATCGCTGGTGGGCTTTTAATATAATGCAAGGCATATTGAAATCACCCTATATATATATATATATATATATATAGATCTGGCTCCCACACAAGCCCGGCTTGGCCACTTCAATCGGAAGAGAAGCTTTTTCAAATGCAAATACCGCAATCAGGAGCTCTTTAACGTCGACATTATTTAATTTGGCAAATTCTTTAATCCAAGGAGACTCTTTAATCCAAGCGGCAGACTGGTGGCGCTGCGATACGAACCCTCAAACTAGGGCTGGGTAACGAAGGGCTGGCTTTTAGCTCCAGCTTTTTTCAGCTATGATCAGATTTCCAGGTCTGATCCCACATTTTCTTCTTGCCACTCTCCCATAAAGCAATTTCGTTTATTTTTCTGCCAGGTCCTGTTAACCATGAAAAAAAACCCTTGTCTTCCAGTAATAATTGGGTTATTCCATTTATAGCACAGCACTTTATCTGCTAATTGATGTAATTTATGTAAAACAGTGCTGCTCAAGTCAGAGAGTCACAAGGAAGGCTGGTGGAAAAGAGACATTTCAGAGCCAAAGATCAAGGAACATCTGTTGCATGGACATGGCTTGATGTTATGAAATTTGGCGCCGTGCAGAAAAACATCTGTAAAGTCTGCTGCTTGATGGTTGTAGCTGGAGGGGGGCAACCCTTTGTTTTTCGCATCTTAAAGTGAAGCATGCTGGGAAGCTGAGCAGCTCAGAAGCCGAACGCAGTGTTACATGCAGTCGTGACACCGCTTCGGGTGTTAAAAGTAAACCCTGAGGGTCACGTCACTTTTCAGAAAGGTTTGTCTGGACGTTTTGCTGATCAAAACCCTGCACCCTAGCTATGTAATGACCAGGTGCAATCACTGGCCCGAAATTCAGGTCCCACGTTTAGACGACGAACGGCGCCCCCCAAAACGCCACGCTGACTGTCGGTGATTGATATTTTACGGTTTTTATATCGGAGCTGGGCGACACAGGGGCTCGGTGGGCCTTAATCCGAGAAGGTCCCGGGTTCAATCCCAGGGTGGGCCGACCTGGGTCCTTTCTGTGTGGAGTCTGCATGTCCTCCCCGTGTCTGTGTGGGTTTACTCCGGGTACTCCGGTTTCCTCCCGCAGTCCAAAGATGTGCGTGTTAGGTTAATTGGTGTCTCTAAAGTGTCCCTTAGTGTGTGACTGTGGGCAACGACTGGCCCCGGAACATTGCAGGTGTGTTGACAAGTTCCCAAATTATAACTACAAAAAAATATTATGACACGTGCTTAATCAAAACAGCTATTTCATTGTATTTTATACCATCTTAATTCTATTACAAAGTTTGTTTATCTAAGGATTTCTTTTTATTCCCCGATCCAGAGGCTCCAATAATAACAAGGCCACTTTGTAACACTGTCATATAAAAGGTCATCAATGTTTTTAAATACAGAATTGCCCGAGCACATTTACCCCATTTCAGACAGCAACATAATTCCACTAAAACCATTTTTTTTTTTTTTTACGTTGTGTAAACCTCGTGGAGCGTTGTGAAAGCTTAAGGAGCTTGCTGCATCAATCATCTAACTGAATCCAAACCTCTCAAATTAACTTGTCTAACATCTAATGTTTTTACAGCGAGCAAAAAGCTTGTCAGAACCCGGTTCTGAGATCAGACGTGGAGAGGGGGAAACAGATCGATCGCGCTCCCACGCAGACCTGTTTTGGCAGCGCTTTCCATTTTTGATATCTTGGAGCTCTTTAATAATCCACAAACTGAGGAAACCGTACTCTCGCGAACGGCAATCCATTTTAGAGAAGATTTACCGTCATAGAAAATACGTCAGTCAGCCGAGTGGCAGGAAGGAAGAGAAAAAAAAAAGAAAAGAAAAAAAAAACACAGCCATTTAGCAGAGGGAATAGAGACATGACAGCAAAGGACATAGCAGGAAAATGAACAGACCGAGGGAAAAGAAGAGAAGTGGCAGACGGGGATAAAGAGATGTTAGAGAACACTTTAATGCTAGCATTAGAGAACAGGGACCTCAACCTAGAAAAAAAAAAAAAAAAAAAAAAAGAGCTGACGTCTCGTCGGGAGCAAAGCTTTCCCTCCTACTAGGAGAGACGGACTTTCAGCACCTTCAGCTCCAATAAAAATGTTAATAGAGTTCAGGCGGGGAAAACTAGGCGTAAACAAACAAATGTGCCAGTGCATGCGACAGGCCCGCGGGAGGCCAGAGCTCCTCAACAAGAGAGGAGGAGGAGGAGGAGGAGGATACAGCGATGAGGGACGAATCGGCCCCAGTGATGATAGCTCAGTCTAGTGGAGTCCCGGAGCTGCATCTGTTCACGACATCACTCTCTCGTTTCCTCAGATCGCTGATGATACGTTGTCCTTGTGCAACCAAGTCACGACCTGCACGTTACACAGCAAAGCAGAGGGCGATGCATGTAGAGTGTGTGTGTGTGTGTGTGTGTGGTTTCAGCGAAACAAAAGCTCAACTTTCTTCGTTTCGGGATGTTCGCTGTTCTAACGTAGGACCTTTAACCTAGAAGATTGGGTGAGAAACCCTGCTGTTAAAACGCTACCAGCCTCTAAAAGGACAAAAGGAAGAGGAAGGAGGGTCTGCCATTGGCGGAAAAGTGCAAAACAAACATTCTCATCCTGGCTCGGAGCGCGAGAGGCACCAAGAACGCGCCGTCCTGACATGTTCAAAGGTTTGGCAACCTTCAAGCCAATTAGACATCAGAGGGCAGGCTGAGCTGCAGCCTCCACCAGGCTCGACTGCTGTATAAACGGTGGCCCATGCTTTTTTAATCAGCTATAATTTAAGGATTTAAATAAAGATCAAATTCTTCCTGTGGCACCCATGGGGAAGGAAGGGGAGGGTGAGAAGACTGAGATGCCTACAACCCATCCTGTTTCAAAAGCTCCGGTTTAAGGTCGGACAGAAAACCGGGTGCAAAATGAAACGGTGCGGGACGAGCAGCTGTGGCAGAGCGCCGGAGGGCTTTCTTTTCACTGCTCTAATTAACGAAGCGTTGTCGTAGGTTGGTATTTCCTCGGTTTCCTCGGCGGCCAGCGGCTTCACCGAGCACCAAGATTGAAAAGAGGCGTCTTCGCTCTATGGCTGAACCACCACTTGCACCTCTCGGATCAAAGTGCTGTGTGGACAAAGCCATGGGTAACAGCAGTCGGCAGGTGCCTGGACGTGTCTTGACCTGCTCCGGTAGGACTTGTGAGGGGCTTAAGAGAAAGCCCGGTAGCCCAGGCGCTGCTGGTGGTTAATTCTGCCTACCAGTGTGTAGGGCCCCTATTAACAAGAAGCAGAGTGGCTGGCAGCCGCTTGAAAAGCCCGGTTTAAAAGTCCTAGACGTAAACATCCGCAGCGCCGGTTCAGAAATGATCTCGGGCCGGCAGAGAATCTGTTTGACACACGACGGCCCGGGCAGAGGAGTCGATCTCGTCGGTACAGACACCCTACTTGTTGTTATCTCGCCTGCCCCCCGCCCCCCACCCGCCTTCCCCTGAGTGCCAAGGCTTCACGCTGATTGGAGACGGCTAAATCCCCTGCCGCACGCTTGCCATTAAGAATCAGCTGTGGCTAATCTTATCCACTAGCTTTGTGCGTCACATGGCCCTCAAAGCGAAGAGAAGAAAGGAAAGCGGATATGGACAGGTGTGAGGACACCTCTTCTGCCTCAAACAGGATCGATTCATTACCCAAACATTTGATTTCGGTGACAGTCCTGGTCTCACCGGGGCAGAGCCGATGAAAGAACGCGCCACTCCAAGTGGAGTTAAATTATTTCATGAAGTCACAGACCTGAGTGCAGAACCTTTGGATTTGTCTATGAAGCCACCAAGGCCTAATTATGGTCTGGAGCTTCCTGCCACACGAATTTGCCTGCGGAGCCATCTAAATGCACCGGCAGAGATTAGGGGAGACATGAACGGCTCTCTACTCTGAAAACACAGGGGCGGAATGCTTACGGCTAAACACAGTCACCTCTTAGAATCCAGACGTTTAGCTAATGCTAGAAAATAAGGCTTCTCAATACACTTTCATGAGTAGAGCTTTTAAATAAAACTGCAAATTTCCAAGCGCAGACCACCGTTTTAGAAAAGTGGCAAAACGGAGTGGCAAACCCTCAAGATTTAGGCCTTTACCCACGTCCGTCTGTCACTTGTCCCAAGGTCTTGTTGGAAATGTCTGCCCGATAACCAGCCAATCTACAATGAAAATGAGACTAGATCACACGGAGCCCGATATCCCGGTACTGAAAGTCATTCGGGCGACCTTTACTTGCACTGTAAACATTTCCATATGTGGATGCCGTACCCTCTGCGCCCCTGAACACGTCACCTGTCACTTTTCCCTCTCCACGTTAACACCAGGAACCGTAGTTCAGGCCCTGCTGCCCAAAAAATGCACATTTAAATGCAGTGCATTACTTTTGTTCCCGCCTAGCCTCTGGCTGCCGGACGAGCTAAGGGACAGAGCTCAGGGACTGCTGTCCGAGAGAGAAAATGAAAGACGGGGACGGTGAGCAGAACGAGACACGTATATTTGGTTTACGCTCAGGCCTTTGCTCCTCTCTTCTTTCCCCTCCAGCTACAAAAATAGCAACCCGTCTAATAGCGCCTCTGTATAATCGAGCGAGGGCTAGACGTGTCCGAGCCCCTACAACACCCGTGTCTTTCCACTCAAGTCTTGGCTCTGTGAGAACGAGACATTGCTATCCTCCTGATCCTGTCTGTTCCTCACACCTTTGCACTCCGTCTCCAGATGCAACCGGTTCTCAAATAGAGCCTCGTTTGCCACGACCTCCAAAAATGCTTGCTTGCCCTCGAAATGATACGGCGTGGCATTGAATAACACGCTGGCATACAAGCGTCCCGTCACCGGCCAGTCACTTACGTCACAGGTACAGAATATTCCTTAAAGTCATTTAATAAATAAGAGTCTAAGCTGTAAAAATGTACTTTACATTTACATTTATGGCATTTAGCAGACGCCCTTATCCAGAACAACTCATACAGTCTTACAATCCAAGCAATTGTGGGTTAAGGGCCTTGCTCTGGGACCCAACTGTGGCAGAGGTGGGATTTGAACCCTGGACCTAGTGGTCCCTAGTCTAGTACCTTAACCACTAGGCCACCACAGTCGCATGTCTTTAGCGTTCTAGTTCTTCAAAGTGAGTGAGTGCCGAGCTGAGGAAGAACTCAGAAAACACTCAGAACAACAATAAGACATGTACAACAGCATCACCTCACTTTATCTGATAAAGCTAAAGAAAACAAGCAAGATGTACTGCTCTGTTTCTTTTTAAAGAATGTTCTATTAAAAGAAAAGTCGACCAAAAATATCTCTATGCTATCATTCAGAATTTGTGAAAAGAAAAAGGGATTCGGCCAAGAGAATCCCAACCGGTGCGTCTCTACATAACATATATAAATACACATGTAGCAGAAACTGTACTCCAAATTTTGAAATTCAACTTACCTCCGGGAAAGCCATGGTCACAACAATGAGCATTTTTGTTTTTCGTTTCTAGTACAATATTGTATTAAAATCAATGACGTGAGATATAAGATAAGAACTCTTTACTTAAATTTCAGCTTTTGTTCATCTCTAGGTTCATGTAAGTAAAAAGTTAAGAAAGAAAGTTTGAATTAGGCTCCACTAAAATATAGACAGTATATCTTAATGTCCTTAAAGTTTATATTACATTCAACTAAACTATAGATTTGTCGAATGTGTCCTCAGTATAAATTGGGAAGCACCTGTATTGGCACTATGAATGGAAACGGTAGTTCTCTCTGCATCCAAGTCAAAATTCAGCTGCCAGATGTCATCAGTTGCTCCAGAGCCCACTGACTGCGAGCTTTACATCAATCTAGTCCTAGATTGTCCTATTTTGCGGCATAGAATGGTAGAAGATTTGTACTATAACAAATAAGTCTACCTCCTTAGAGTGCCTGATCAACACTGGCTATAATCAGCACTCATTGCATTATAGATCATAATAAAGAGCATGATTATTTAACTGCTTCTGCTCACGGCCCGTGTAATTAGGTGGCGCATGAAAGACCCCAGATTACATTTGTACACAAATCATTCCGGCGCAGTTATCCTAATCACAAACCTGCACATGATTTCCATTCCACACTGACTGAAGCATTTGTGCACATTAGAATCCAAGAAGTTCTTGATTAACAGTTCCTGTACAGACAAAGTTTGCACCAAAGATGCTGTTGTAGAATGGTCATTAACAATTTCGGCTGAGGCTACACCTCAAGCCGAACGATACCCCTAGGCTTTCCGTTCTGATCTCAGATCTCCCTTGAGCTTCTGGGAATGAAGTTGTCATATTGTTATGCAGTGCATGCAGATCTGTGGGGGAGTGAAGCGCCACCAAAGAAACAATCATGCCAGTTTGAAGAATTGAATATCTGCTGCGAAGCTGAACTTAGGCAGGGGAGGTGATCAGTTTAACGATAGTTCCTCTTCTCAGTGCTGCGGGAAAGTGATTAATCAAAATCACTCGAGGCATGTGGCATAAAACCAGAATTATATAGTGCTTCCATCAAAATCACTGAAACGGCTAAAACTAAGGCTAAAGCCGGACACTGCTACTCTGTCTGATCGGACTATGCATGCAAGTTGATTTCTAATTAAAGAACAATCCGAATAAGAGCGTTGCTGCTCCTAAAAGTGCACTGCATGTCCAGGTACATGATGTTTAACAGGTCATCGTTCTTTATCTTTAGTGACCAATGTCATAATGTTTATGATAAACGATTTGCGCTTGGTTCTCGTCTATCAGATCCTTTACATTTATGTTATTTAGCAGACGCCCATATCCAGAGCGACTTACAACTCATACAGTCTTACAATCCAAGCAATGGTGGGTTAAGGGCCTTGCTCAGGGACCCAACTGCGGCAGCTTGGCTGAGGTGAGATTTGAACCCTGGACCTTCCAGTCCATAGACCAGTACCTTGACCACTAGGCCACCACAGTCCCTCATTACCCAGAATATGGTTTTGTCACCTTAACAGCCAATCGACGCTGTAGGTCCCCAAGCACATTTTGGAATTAACAAGCAGGATCTCTCATTCACTCAATAGTTTACAACCTTACCATTCGCTTGCACGGTAGCTCATGTCTGGACTAGAAATGGTTCTAACTCGCTTAATGTGTGTAGATACATTTTTTAAGCTACTCATGACTGTGTGTATGACGTTCTGTGATTATTTATGCAAAACTGTAATGTAGAGTTTGTGCCTGTCCTGTTGTAAGTTGTACACTTTTGTTTGTCCCCCACTACTTGTAAATTCTCTCTAACCTATTACTATATAAGTTTGTACAAATTCACTTGTGAAGGATCTGGTTCCTCTGGCTGATCTTCTGTATTGTTCCTGATACTGTTGAAGCATCAAAGCATTTTTAGCTTTCATCATGCAAAAGCAGTGGATCTCCCTTCCAAAGTTTGCAATGTTTTTATAAACTCAACAAACAGAAATGTATTTATTCCTGAGCTTTTTGGCAGACTTGTAGTTGTATTTCCTCTGGTCTTTCTGTGTCTCACTTTCAGAGCTTTTCCATTTTTCATTAGTGCCACGAAAGAGCCACCCTGGAATTCTCGCGTTACCATGGACCCAGCTAAACTAGAGAAAATTGAGACAAATAGAACCTCAGACACGGAACAAAAGAGTGGTATGATAACTTAACAAAGAGCAGGAAACAGATGATTGAGAGTCCATCAGATATGCAGCTGGACCTGGCCTGACAGTGGGAGCCCTCACTGGGATTAAACTCCCTGAAGTCTGGCAGTCATGAGACTTGATCCACATAGTGAAAGTAACTCAAACATGGAATCTAACCAACAAACCTGAGATCACAGTAGTGAAGAAGGATCAGTTATAAAATCTACTACAAATTTACATATCATGTACAATATTACAGCCATCTGCACTTTTAGCACAAATACATGGGTCACACCATCTCCCTTTCTTCTGCCCATCAACAACAGATTACATGACAGATCTTGTTCAGCCTAAAAGGTTTATACAAGAAAATCCTGAAGAACCCTTCCACATACAGGTACATTTCTGATATGCAGAAGACGTGATCAAACAGATATCCTAAAACTTTACATCACAATGTGGCAAACAAATCCATCACATTAGATCTTCCTCTTTGAAAATATAGAGATGTGAGTGGAAGCAAGTTCAAAAACCTGAAAGCGAAAAAGCAAGAGTAATACATCATGGGGCTGCCTGAAGTGCTAGGGATGCCAGCCTGAGAACTAAGTGGCTTCCATATAGGATTTAAAAGTAAATTATGAGGGAAGCGTCTTGCTATGACACGGAATCTAGAAGTGGTTTGAGAGACATCAGTTTGATCTCTATTTAAAAAATTTATAGAATGTTCAAAAATTAAGTGTTGCAATAGGTCTTCTGAGAATCCCCTCTTCTGTATTCCCCTTGCTTTTCTGGAAATCACATTTACATAAGGTTCCTGGACAATAAAACCCTTGGAAAAAACAGAAAAAACACCATATCATCCAATGCTGTCTATTAGACTTGGCTGAATATATTATCATCTGCTGAATAATCACAATACTATCACAATAAACCCTATGTGACAGGACGTTTTGCCTTTCAGTCCCAGTCACATATGTAATCAGCATATGTAAGCGATCTGCTAGATCTCAGTGGGAGAGCAGAGAGAATAATAAGAGCATTAGTAGTAATAGTGATAATAATACTGACAATAAGCTGTGCTGTTCCACCCGTTTTATGAACTTTATGAAAGTACCATGCTCACAATATTGCCACGCTCACACCCTTCTTCTGTGTATCCTTGTCCAAATTTTCATTTTCTACTGGAAAGTAGGTGATTAGCACACCAAAACATCACAAGACAATGGAACATAATATAATGTTCCATAACTTTATACTAGACCATCATTTGCATAATGCAGTCGATTCCCGTTAATAGGACCACATCGGGACGAGATCGTTTTGGTCCTAATAACCGGCTGGTCCGATTAAACGAACATGCCCTATGTTACAAG
>JAVSBV010000043.1:6118791-6129361 GCA_033117975.1 Parotocinclus spilosoma | reverse complement strand
TGGCCTTTTAGGACAGTGTAATATTGTGAAGCTGCTTTGAGACGATGCTCCGTTGTAAAAGGCGCTATAGAAATAAATCAACTTCAACTTGAACTTATAAATTAAACGTATTATTGTTATTATTACTTTATCGGACGATGGCTTTATCAGAACATATCTGAAGGACCCACCCACTCTGGGCTTTGTTTGTGCGCCTCTTAAGAGTAATTCACGAGCAAACGGAGTAGCGTCTGGTTGTTTCAAGGGGTAAATTGGTTCTGACCTCTGTTCAACTGCATTAGAGGGCATAAAAAACAGAACTCACTTCATTTTGAAACGTATCTAGACAATCCTGCTAGAATACAGGGGCAATTCCAGGAGAGCATCCATCACCCACCCGACCTCAGCAGGGTGGAATTCTGATTTCAGAGCCTTTATAGAAGCAAACAGCTTTGTATAAGGACAATTACTGTTACAGTTACTGGTGTTACCATTGGTCAATTATTTAGCTGGCTCAGTTATAAAGGCTGAACTCTCTCTGTTACAGTACTGTCACGATAATGCTTTAAAGACTTTATATCAGGACTAATCGTTACATACACGGGCTCATTCCCGCCCTGTTTGTTTCCCGTATTTCTCTGAGAGACAAGGGACGCCCGGGCTGAAATAAAAAGCCTTACATCTTTCGAGTAAAGATCTCCCCACGAACACCATTAGAGCTGTTCAATATGGACAAGACATCGTACTGCTCTGCAATACAATTGCATTATTCCCGGTAGTCTATTAAAAAGCCATAATGCTCACGGGGAAAGACTGGCCTGCAATATTTGGTTGATCACAGCTCACGGCGCGTTTCGCGCCCGCACGTTTCCTACTCCAGCAGTCTCATTAGCATATCGGCACTCCAAAAGCCAATAAGATCGTGATAACGATTCGCAAATGACATATTCTACAGCGATGAATAAATTCATTATTGGAGCGCGTGATGAAACCGGTTGCAACAGGAAGGTGGCGTCTCGTGGTAAATTAGTACAAGGTCAAATTAAGCCTGAATTCAGCACATAACACTGGAACACCTGCTCAGAGAGACACAATTAGCTTTAGGGGACGTTTGAGTCAGAGGCAGTTGCTCGGCGGCAACAGAGAACGGCAGAAAGTGAGTCATCAGTATTCTGACACTCGCATCCTCTGAAGTGAAACTGTACACCTCTGCGGGGGTAAACCTGCTCTCCGCAGCGACAGCCTGCTCGAGCAGTGACCGAGAGAGAGGAAGTAGAGCAGGAGAGTGTGCAGGTGCACCGACGCCTTACATAACCCTTCTGCAGGGAACATCGCACGATGCAAAATCTTCGTAGAGCTTAAAGCACGTTTCGGCAAAAAAAAAAAAAAAAAAACGGAACGCACAACGCACATCAATCAAGCCTATTACAAACACAAGCACGCATGCACACACACACTCTTACATGAGACACGTCTCAAAAAAGCTGTTCCTTAGCATTATTAGTGTTTTCATCGTAAATAAAGATTTTTACATTTACTTTACACGGCCCTCACCCAGAGACACGACTGATCCACGCAATTAAGGGTTAAGGACCAAGGGCCAACAGTCTTACTTTATCCATATGTGTCTTGATGACTGGCATGACCTGTCTTGAACCCATTGGCAGGCGTCCTTTGTCCTTCGTGAAAAAAAATATTCCTGTATCTTTGTTTAATTTTGCTGTGTGCACAGAGCGCCTGAATGCAATCCAAACAATATACTGAAGGTTAAGGGTCTGGTTTAATTACTATTCTTACAACCTTCCAATCAGGAGACACTTCAATTGTGTATTACAAGTGTTTGTGTAGAACCAAGATGCTCTACATTGTTTCATCTGAAACCACCTACGCTACCTGCTGCAGACGATCAGCTAGCTGGGACACTCAGACTGCACGCACATTTCAGATTAAAGGTGCTTTATACACTTTGGTAAGCAAGGACTCTTTAAGGACGCTTGCTCTCATGCTGTCTGGTGTCATCCAGGGGTCGATCTGCCCCCCCTTTGAGCCTGGTTTCCATCATTATGAATCTCGGAGACGTTTTCCTTTCCACTGTCACCCCTGGCTGAGTCTAGACTCACCTTTTTGCAAAGTGCTTAACAACGGCGTATAAATATAAGCGAACAGAACAAAAGCACTCAAAGTCAGAACAGAGTGGTTGAGCCTAACATCTAACAGCATGCTCTGCGTTTATTTTGTCTTTGATTCCGGCCATTCAACTCGGCAGCTCGCACAAAGACCACATCCCACACACACACACACACACACACACACACACACAAAAAAAATCGCAACTCTGTGTTTCCCAGGGCGGATCAGGCCGGTCTCCACCTGCTTCTCATCTTCCTGGGCCGATTTGCTGTGCTCTGGTTTTCTCAGACCTTTAACAGCATGAAGATTGAGCGTTAAAGCTAATTGGGCCATAGGTAAACCTCACGGCCCAGATAGCAAACTCAGAAACTGCATGCGCAAACAAGTATCCCAGGCACTCAAAGCCTAATCCAGGATCGTGCGGATAAAGAGCGTGAAAAGGAGTAAGCTGAGTGTTTTTCATCAACAGCCCTAGTGTTTGGGATCAAGCAATTGAAAATAGCTCACGCTGTGCTGGAGCAAAGTCCTGAAAATGTGTTTTTAAACAAGAGTCGGAGACGTTCATTACTTTTGTTAGGTGTGTAACAACGGCATGAATACAGGCGTCGTTAAATACGGCGATATGATTGGTCAGATGTGGCGAGAATTAAATGCATGATTATTTACAATTATTTGCAGTCGCTTAATCTGCACGTCCGTCGTATATCAAACTTAACCTCTTCTGCAGTGCTCGCTCGTAAAATTTTATCTGCAGACGAAGTAGTAGACGAGCGCAATGTTGTTTTATTTAACTAAAAAAGCTTGCAAATCAATATGGCCTATGCCTATTAACCTCTGGTGCATGAGATAACATTTTCTGCAAAGTAAAATGGATGCCAATGGCCCAGCGTTCAGATTCGGTATTAGATAGGTCTGTGCTGGAGGACTTCGCTCTGTATTTAAAAGTAAAAGATGAATAAGGATAATGTAAGGCATTACAGAGAGACGACTGCAGAAAAAGTACATGGGGCAGCAGCTGTCGAAGGGATTCGCCGTGTCTGGTTTCACAGGTAAATAAGCCCATCTTTCACGCTCAAACAGTCCCGCAGCGTCGGTCTAAACATAGCAGGACTCAAATGCAGAACGTTACCTAATTCATTCATGTAGAATCGTGACCAGGAGTTGTATGGTAGTTTTACAGAGATCACAAAAATGCATTCTATGTTGTAAGGCTTTATGGAGATAAGAGACTATTCTGTTATTCTATAATATGCTGTTATAGTTTATGTCTCGTATAAGCATCTATCAAAGACATAAAAGAAACTGTTTTGGAAGGAATAACTCACTTTTTATCCAAATCGGAGCCAAGCTGTTAGAAACGAAGCGCGAGTGCCGGTAAAAACGATGGCGATCTGGGACGTGATCGTGCATGTGCAACTCATTGCGAAAGTGCCGTCTCAATTCATATGACAACGAGAGCTGGAGAGCCGTATCAGGTGCAGGACGGGTCGTGAACATTCTGTACAGCAAGCCTTTTCTGTTCCACTTCCTTTACTGCGATGTAAAACGCGAAGCGGACCGGGCGAGTTTTGCTTTCAAAATGCATGAACAAAAAACCAAACGAGAGCGTTTGGAAATGCTGGAGAATGTCTGACATGTTCTCATGTAAAAAAAAAAAAAAAAAAAAAACATGATTAAGAGGTCTGGAACCACATGAAACAACGACGACTGACGAGGTGTGACGGGATGGACGTGATGTCCAACTTGTTATGCTTTCAACATATCCAAGATCGGACAGTTTGGTCTGATGTTACGCCATGCACTGTGAGCTGATGAGGGCACGGGGTTTCACGTTGTAGGCAAATAAACAAATTAGACGCATTGGAATGTGAGTAAGTACTGCTACTACATTACCCAGTGTACCCTGTGCCTACATTGCATACAGATAGTAAAGGCCGTGGACTTTCTGTAAGGGGCATTTACCCGCAATGATGTCATGTAGGTAATATTACCATTATTATCATTTGGCTATTGCTCTATGGACTCATTTAATGGTCACATGACCAGGCAAGCACATCACCCGTGTGACCTGCTTGGGCACGCAGCGAGATTTGAAGTCAGCGTCGTATCAGTAACGACGTAGTCAAACAGAAAGGTGGACCATACACACACTAGTCCTTTAAGACTGATGAGCATCGGGTCACGGTACCTTCACACTACATGTCAAGGAGGTGTGTGTTTGTAATCACTGATCATGTATAGACTGTCGAAGCATTTCTGTCTGACTATGCCACTCCATTCACAAACACACACACACACACACATATTCGAGCATGAGAGAAATCCCGGAATCTGAGCCGTCTATTCTATCTAAAGCTGTATTCAGTAAATCATGGTATCTGCTTACAACCTCTTTGTAAAAACGCAGACATTTAACGACACACAAGCAGCAGCCAGTGTTCAATTATTTGTTTAAATAAGCTGCTAAATGTCAAGAGAAAATATACCTAGGAGCATAACATTAATGATATACCAGTACCGCTCATGAAAATTAATGAAATATCCCCTAATTTTCGGGAGCGTATTCACCGTTACAACCCCTACCCTTCATAAATCACCACTCGATTTAAGAGTGACTTCACGACACCTGGCATTTCGGGGCTTTTACACTGACGGCGAGGGCACCCGAGGTTAATGGGGCGCACCAAAAGCACGGACGTTTACACCTTGGGCCTTGGTAGCATTTTTAAATTGTTCGTTCGTACCGAATCGTACCGCAGCGGATACTATTTTTAACCCGGCGTCAGTTTGCGGAAGTAATAAATGTAGATCATAAAAAAAATCCAGCAACCTGGAAGTCTTCCGCTATACACTGTCCATATTACTGAGAAAGGACTGGACGATTAATCATGAGAAACTGGGAAGGTTGTGGAGGGCTTAAACAACAGACTGAACTTGTGCTCAATATTAATTTTATTGCTTTATAGAAAGCAGTAAATTATATTAGGTTTGATTTGCTGCTACTGGTAAGAGTACATGTTATGATAAGACAAACGCAGCTGTAAAAACAACAACACGCCCATCATGCTATCGCTATTTCATCATATTTTTTTCAGGATTTGGGGGGATATTACATAACTGGCCTTGAGTGCTCCATCCTTAGAAGTGGGAAGCGGGGTAAAAAATGCCCATGCCCGCTCCGCACCAGTCCGCACCAGTCAAGTTCTTGTACATCCCTGAATCTATACTCAAACTGAGCACACTGCTTTCCCTTTGAGTTCAGTGAATAAATACTTAGAAGTCCACGTCTGGTTAAAAACTCAATAACAACTCGTTCTGTATCAGTCCGATGTTTTTGAGAGGTGCCTGCTAACCGAGTGCATCTTATAGACACCTAGAGCACATTAGTAAAAGGTACGTCAATGTAAAAAAACAGCAGTCGTACCTTTAGACATTATGAACGATAAACATGTCTTATATTTGTAAGGACATGGCGCCGATCTAAACAGATGAAAAAGAGCTAAACAAAAGCCTTGATCCTTTAGCAAAGTGAAGGTCTCCTGAGGCTGGCCAAAAACTGAAAAAGATCATTTTTGTGCTTCTTCAGGGTTTCAATTAAATATTATTTTGGTTGTTTTATATTTTAAATGTTATGTTGCATCTGAACGTCGACAGGTTCGCGATAAATATGGTGAACTGTGATTAAAAGCTGCTCGTGCCTTTCAGAAGTACAGGACTGGCATATATGCTATTACAGTGATATAAAATTACATATGCCATGACAAAGGAAGTTAGGGAGGTGCATCTTACACTGCAGAGAAACTGGCTGGCCTTAAAATGTGCTTATTAGTACTATTATTAGGTTACACATTATTACTATGTTCATTCGTTCATCCCAGACTGGGCGCCGATCCATCTTAGGGTACATGCAGTCACACGCACTTTAGAAACACCGACTAACCTAACATTTGTGTCTTTGGACGGTAGGAGGAAACACGAGTAAGCCCATGCAATGTCCACTGAGACGCGTGAAAACGATTCTGAGGGAAGCGTTGTAGATATGACGCGACTCAACTCTTTTCTAAAGCCAAAGCTGCTTCAGGGGAGGATCCATTTCAATCAAGGACACGGTGCATCCGTAAAGCCCTTGAATAAATGCCTGCATCGGTTGTAGACGGCGTCGCAGCGAAGCCCGATTCTCACTCAGCCATTTGAAACGCTATGTTCCGACACCCAAGGTTGCTCACTCGGAAAACTATTCCGGTTATTTTGAAGGAACTGGAACGGCACAATGATTCGTAACGGTTCGATTTATGATATGAAGCCCGAGAGTGGCAGAGGTCAGGCCTGCTAACAAATCTGTGTGCACTTAACCGACACTGACATTGAAGTTTATCCACAGCAAGTATGAGCTTCATAGAAATAAATGGGAAATGTGAAAATATCTTTTTTTTTTTTTTTTTTAAACAATGTATTCAAGGCCAGAACAAAAATCACAATGTGAAAAGCAATAAATAGCCAACGTACCGTCTTTGAGTCTAATTCGTGGTGTGGCTGAGCTAGGACTTTATCTACGCTGGCCGCGTCTGCAAATGTAACGAACCCGAAGCCTCTGTGGGACAAAAACAGGGACATGTTAGAAACGCGACGGCACAGGGACAAAAAAATAAGCACTGCATCATTGCATCACTGAATCATTTAGCCTGCTGAGCTGTATCTGTGTTTCTGCCTTAAGGAGCCGGTGCTGGTGTGTTTTGTGTTTTCGCATGTGCGGAAACGAGGACGGCACACAAACAAACGCTGAGCTCTAAGGTTGCGAGTCAATGTCAGACTGCATTAGGCAGCAGCTTTCACCCAGCCGACTCTTTCCCCCCTTGTTCTGACTGCCAGTGCAACACGAGGCAGGTCAGGATGCTTTAAATATAGCAGCTATCAATGCTTGGCTCTGAGGGTGTGCCTTGCGAGTGCAGAAAGGAGGACAGCAAACACACACACACACACACACACACACACACACACACACACACACGCAGTCTACGCTCTATGGTTCCTGTATGGTTCCCAAGTCAATGTCAGACTGCATTAGAGCAGCAGCTTTTGCACAGCCAGCTCTCCGACTGCCAGTGCGATGCAAGGCAGGAATCCAGGGTTGCCAGGTTGGACGCTATCCCTGCTCATTGAGCCCTGGAAGGCGGCACTGGCACAGTTTGGCGATTTGACTAGTCAAACACATCTCGGTTCGCGACCAGGTGTGCAGGGTGTGTTAGAGGAGAGAAACCAAACTGGGCCACAGCATTAAGCTTTACCCGAGCATGAACGGCGCAAGACCAATTTAATATCGCGCGTTTGGGGGCTCGTCTGTAATGCAACCAGATTTTACTTCTGGCAACCCGTGCTGCACTGTCGAACGCAAGGAACGTACACTAGCGTGGGTTACATGTGAGACCTACAACGGAGAACCCATGCTTGCAAGGCTGCATTTAGGCAGCAGCTTTTGCTCTCACCACCCACCCCCCACCCCCCCCGTGCAACATGAATCAAGCAGGACTCTGGGATACTTTATAAATAGAGCCCTGTGTTGGACGTGCATGTGACGCGCTCCTGTGTTTCTTACCCTTTCCTTTCCTGTTAAACCTTCAGCACTTTCAGATCTCTCTTATCCTTCTGATCGGTTCTCAATCTATAGTAGTACCACCTTAACACTTATCTAAAACATTAAAGGCTTTCATTATTTCGTCCTTTTCCCTTTTCGTTACATGCAATTTACCGTGGAAAGTATTAAAGTCAGACATATTCCACAGCTCTGAACGCCACAGTTCAAATGCGCCTTGAACACTAGTCTGAACACAACAGGAGTTTTAAGTGAAAACACATATAAGGAAATGTTTTACTTTATATTGCAGAGTCTCAACAGATGGGTCGAGACCCATTTTTTAAGCTTCCTGTCATGACCGAGGCTTGACTGTAGATCGCTTTCTCAATTGATGCCCATCAATAGTCTTAATTCCACCTGAATTCGCCTTGTAATATGAACAGCAAAGCAGCTTTTGCTTCAAAGCATCTTTAACACGTTGCCAAATATTCAAGCGTTCGTTTGAACTCTCGCTTAATCCAACTCAGGGTCGTGATGAACAAGCCCTAACTGTCAGCACAGAGCGCAAGGCAAGAAAAGCCAGTTGACCTAATGCACGTTTACTGGAGCGCATTAGGAATCCATAGTACCCGGAGGAAACCACGCAACCTCCATAGAGGCCTGGAATGGAATCGGGGACCTCTGAAGCTGGGAGGCAACAACACGGCTCCACTGTGCTGCCCTATTTCCATTATATACAGAATGTAAAGGTCTTTGTTCGTACCGTGTAGCCTCTCATTCGGAGTATCTGCGTATGACCTGTATATGCAATACGCAGAAACGCAGTAACAAAGTAATGAAACGAAATAGTATTATTTGCTATAATTCCCAAAGATTTCAAATAAACTTCCCCTACATACGATCCGTTTCTAGCCTGTTCCGATCATCTGTGCTGACACCCAAACCTAGCCATGAGACAAACGAGGCTTTCTGAAGCTCGATTGTAATAAAATATTGCATCGTTTCGAAACCCTCTAAACCTCACACCTTAGCAACATCTGCTGGCCAGATCTGTGCAGCTGCCGTGGGAAAACAGATACAGCGAAGCGACATCGTCACGGTTGTTTTTTCTTATTTTTTTCCCGCAATACCTGTCCTTCCTAGATTGCGCGTGTTGGCGGGCTTTTGCGGGAGGAACGCCGAAGTACTGAGTAACAGGATTCCTAAGTCACGAGTGAAGCGTTTTAAAAGGCGTAAACGCTGGTCAATTTTGCCCCTTGGTTTGTATTTACCTTGAAAGCTTATGGGACAAAATGTGCAAACTGTCTGACTGATGCTGAGCTCAGGCAGAGGTTTTCCAAACTACACTCCCTCTCGCGCTTCATCAAGTCTCAAAACGTCTGAACCCGAGAGCGTTCGTTAGGACTGTCTAGCCACGCAAAGGCAGCGTACATACGTATTATGCATCCGTAACGCTTAAGCTGATCTGCGTTCCATTTTGAATGTGTCCTCAACGGGAACGTAAGATGCGCACGCCGTCTCGGTGATGCTGAGCTTGTGCAGCGATGGTGTGCAAGACACTGCATCAACGATGGGATTTTCACAGGCTGTAAAGGATCGTTTTTAGACGTCACCACCAGAACACCTGAATTTCCTGCTACGGACGCGTCCGAGCAGCTACTTTTACGGCTTGAATAAGTCTTCCAGGGGTTTTGTCACGACTCTAACCGGGGGGGGGTTTGTTTGAAATGTTTAGCCACCTGGTAATAATCTATAAAGGCTGATCAATTGCAATAATTGAACTATTGTTCGACCTGTGTGTGTGTGTGGGGGGGGGGGTAAAGAACAATATGCATAAGCTGTATCACTGATTCTGAGCTCTTGCAGAGGCAGAGTGCGAGACAATGCAAGTTCGAACGTCAATTCAAAACTTCAGGCATGGGCTTTACTAGTCAACCAGTTCGGGGTGCAAATGTATGTTTCCTTTACCTTGAGCGTTTGGTGGTGGGGTCTCGCATCACCATGCATTCTCTGATCTCCCCGAATTTGCTGAAATAATCCCTACGGCTGTCTGCAGACCAGCAAAGGAGAGTAGAGGAGGGGGGAAAAAGGCAGGCAGCGGGTCAGTCAGTCATTTAGGCTTGCGTGCGCAAAAACGCGCCCCGCCGTGTGCGCGCAGGGGTCGAATAAAGGACTCGGCGCAAGCGGCGGGATCAAACTATTCTATCCAGTACATGAAACAATGCCAGCCTTACCTGGTGAGGTCTGCCAGCTCAGGCCACCAATGAACATCTTGCTGCAAGAACACACAAAAAAGACAGTAGAAGTGAGTCCAGATGTGAGATCGGCCATATTTTTGGACGCGTCTCGGTAACTAGTTAAGATAAGGCGTTAAAAACAGAGCGCAAGTGCAGCTTGGCTGGGGGGGGGGATCTTCAATTTGCAAAGAAAGGCACGAATCAGACAAAGCCGCTCGTATCCGTGTGGATTAACAACAGCGGGTTACTGAAAGCCGTCGAAGCGGCTCGAGCGGATCCGAAAAATAGGAACAAGAAAGAAAAGAAAAAGGCACCAAAAAAAAAAGTCCCAGCCGCGCAGGCGAGCTTACCCCGGGTCATGCTGCGTGTCGTTCGGGCTTCCGGACGTGGCTTGGCTCCCGTCTCCATCCATAGCTCTGATCCAAAACTACAGGGCAGTAAAACTACGAGCCACACACGCTCTCTCTCTCACTCACACACACACACATACACACACACACAGACGGAGAGAGAGAGAGACCAGGCGAAAAGCGAAGCCGAGGAGGAATATTACCGAAGCGGGAAGGCAAAAGCGTCACACGTGGGGATCAGGCTCAGCCTCCGCTCCCTCCCTCCCTCTAACAGCAAGCGTGGGGGGCGTGGCCCATGAGCT
>JAVSBV010000043.1:6108254-6118691 GCA_033117975.1 Parotocinclus spilosoma | reverse complement strand
CGTGGCCCATGAGCTTGACGTCTTTCGAAAACCCGCCCCTTTTGGAAAAGAAAACAACAAATCACGCCCCCTGTTGGGCAAACTTTGACATGCCAGATTAAGCTCGCACAGAATATAGGATTACAGTTCCGATTTATCCGGATCTATTAATACCCTGTACATAGCTTCTGGTTCCTCACCACCAGGGTTTGAAACTCATCTCTGGTTTCTCTGTGTCTCAAGCTGAGTTCTTTTGTATAATAACAAACCTTATTTAGCACCAGACACACATACTGTGGATCTGTACAAACATTGGTGCATTTGTTTTCCTTACTTTATTATTACAAATTTGGAGGTCAGGACCAAGTGTGGTTAAGAGGCACTGTGATGGGGTGGTGTCTTGACCCGGAGCACTGCGACCCTGACCGGGACTGGGACTGTGGTAGCCTAGTGGCTGGACTCTGGACCAGAAGGTCTAGGGTTCAAATCCAACCTCTGCCAAGCTGCCACAGTTGGGCCCTTGAGCAAGACCCTTAACCCACAATTGCTTGAATTGTAAGGCTGTATTAATTGTAAGTCGCTCTGGATAAATGCTAAATGCTAAATGCTGTCAATGTTAATGAGTTTGGCATGTTCTCTCCACTTGGGGTACCAACATGAGCCTGCACTAAACTCCCCGTTTACACTTGTGTCTTGTATCTCGAACGTTTCTTGGTGAGATTTACACTACATGCATTCACACCTACAGTCGAACGCGTCCCCAGTCAGAGCCGACTGCTGTGTCACACAGAATATGTAAATCGTGTGATGAAGCTTGAACACACCCTTTGTGTTGCTTGCACTTCTTTTGCATGTCCTCCATGCAGGGATGGGCGTCACGGATAACGTGCTAACGTCGTAAAGTCTTTCGCAGCGTCTTGGAGAGACAGATGCATTTATACTTCTTTATTATGTGGCTACCAGGTGTGCATTAATTACATGCAAGTTAATAAAACTAACAAATACATTTGCAAGCTGTTTAAGCCCCATTTCTCGTTACCCTCTTCGTGTGTGTGTGTGTGTGTGTGTGTGTGTGTGTGTGTTAACCACACTTGGCCCTGACCTCCAAATTTGCAATAATAAGATAAAAGGGGAAAAAATGAACAAATGTTTGAACAGAACCACAGTATTTCTCTCTGGTGCTAATTAAAGAAAGTGTCAGGAATTGGATATTGTTAAAAAATGTTCTGTTTACTCATTTAATTATTTTGTTAACCTGAATATAGTTACTACAAAATGATCTTATAGATGCTAGCGTGCATATATAATAAAGGCTACAATTTAAAAATGCTTAGGGTGCGTTAGCTATGTAAGTTACGACCCACCTCAGTTTTAGCTTAATATTCGCTTTATATTTTACATAATGTACAGGAGTAAATGTTTTTTTTAATGATTAAAACGACTATACTTACCGTTTTTGTAAGTTGTGCTAGCTCAGTTTAGCAGGCCACGATAAGACGTCCCCAGTTTAAAACGAAAATCCCTAACGGTTTTTGGTCCCGTCCCAAACCGCAACTATCCTACTAAAAAGGGTGTCTAAACAGGACGTCCAGGGCGTACTACGTAGCTGCCTAGATAGTAAACTAGTATGTAATTTAGGACGAAATCCGAAATTTCTAGCAAGATGAGTCGATTAAACTAGCCACAGCAGCAAACTTAGTAACTTACTTACTTACTTATTTAAAAATAGCTGAAAATAATAAATGCAAATATATTACCGTACAAAATGGTTCTATAGTTATTTCTGTGGAGGAAATTAATTCATATAAGCCAGTTTTAAGCTAATTTATTGTTGATAAAGCCTGAAGCCTCTGAATTATAATATACTATAATATACAAATATATAATATACAAAATTAAATATCCCATACGTTTTGTGAGCAGTGTGTACACAAAATCAGAAGTAAAAACGGTATTATTTGCATATATTAAGTTAATTATAACCAAAAGCATTGGTGACAATGACGTATAGCATTCCGTTCATGATAAAATAGAGTTGTTAAACTTTCCTTAATTTGCTCTGAGCTGTTAAAGAAAAACACAGTGTATAATAAGTGTACTTATTATCAGACGGAGGCAGAAAAGATGAATAGTAAAATGACTTAAACAACACCTTTTTGTTGTAAGTGCAAAAACTTACAGAGCATTACACGGAAAATATTAAGCATTATCCAAATCCTCATGAACCTCAGTCATGTACTTTTGTGTCCTAGAGAATTTGGAGCAGTGACAAGGCCGATTTCCACAAGGAATAAAAAAGATTATATGTGGTTAAAATTGTTCAGTTGTAATGTGTCAGTCCTCAAATCTTTTATTTTTATATAAGATTTGCATGGATTTTAAGAGAGGTTTACAAGAATCCTATCAGATGGAACAGCAGGGCTCACTTTTGCAGATGATCCCTGATGGCCTGTAAGCCCTCTGTGGGATGCCTGACCCTGCCTAAAGGCATCACCAGGACTCAAGCCAGTATCACCTCGATGATGGGCCAGCAAATTGCTGCTGCATCACCTCAATATCTGGTTTGTGAGTATGACGTAAATCCCTGTTTACTTTAAAGTGGTACAAGCAGAAAATGCATATCCATGCAACAGAATTGCATATGAGAGGACGTCATATGTATTTTGTTTTTCTTTTACATGTTGTCAATTACTAACATACTGAAGACGCTCCAAAGATTAGTTTTGTAATTTTTACAATAAGTTTCTTCCACCTGACATTTTCTGAGTAGTCCTATAAATTGATTACCTCGAATAACAGCATGACTGTAGCACCACAAGACAATCGTTAGGTTTTTTTTCTCATCTTCCTTCCTAGTAATGATTCCACACGAACAGACAGTCAGGACAGCTCTCTCTCCCTCTCTCAGAGTTTCGTTGGCAGGGAAAAGTGGATTTCTCGCCATCGCCGGTGAATGGGCCTGTTCAGCAGCCGTGGAGGACGCGAGCCTAGTTTTCCATCACATTGGCGCGCAAGTGAGAGCTCAATTAAACCAGGATGCTCGGTGGATTTTAAGTCATGCTACAGCGATTGCTGTTTATTTCCTCGCTGCAGCCAGGGAGACGAGCGTGAGGGGGATTGCGAGGCTTCCTGCCAGAGAGAGAAACAGTGCGTTCAAAATATACCTCCTAGATGTGCTCCCAACACACATGATTCATCTCAACAGCTCATTAACAAGTCCTTTAAGAGGGAAAAATGCATGTTTTACACCGCCGTGAGCGATCCAAAGAGTAAAAATGCTCCCTATGGTGTCGTATATGGGCCTAATATTAAACGTGCATTCGAAGAAAACTAAGTTTAAGTCACTGCAGGATTCGTTGATCAATAAAGGTACTGTGACAGAATCGAAAAGGGTGCGAGTTCAAATCCTGGGAGCCTAGACATAAACTTTGATATTGTACAATGTTTTAGACTGTTCTGATCTGTTTTGCTTACAGAATGGAGCTCTGTGATTGAAATTCTGATCATTTGGAGGTCTGAGCAACACCTGCAACTTCCTCAATTTGCATAACCATCCTTCGTGGTGTTTCAGTTTCAAATTGAGGAGTGTATTTAGTATTTATTCAATAGCCTTGAAGCAGATGGTTCAAATACACAATGTGATTGTTAACGCGGGGGTATTCCTGATCACCCTGCCTTTACCTGGGACCATTTTGAAAGGCCCCTTGTAGCCTGGATGTACCGTGCGACTTTGAAACACAATACAAACCACCCTACCGTCTGGCCACCCTGGTACGTATTCCACCTCTGGTGAAGTGATGATGGATTTGGGTCTCAAAACCGACTATCAATATGTCGTATCCATTTCACATGTTCTGTCAAGGGGAAGAAAGAAAGCGGCACTGACTGTTAAAAATACACAAACGCAAAGAATAAAATAAATGCTTATAAAATAATGCTCTGTGCTGCCTTTAAAAATATTAAAATAACAATAGCTCATTTACAAATCTAAAGCATAGTACTGCAATAGTATTAAGGATGCTGCGAGTGTTAAAATGAGCAGCAGACAAATATGCGTTTGACCCACATACAGCTCTGTGTATTCACAGATTTCTGGATATGTGTTAATTCACACTGTTTATTTCTACCCACGATGTTTATTTAAATCACCGTTCCATTGTATCCTTGCTTTATTCCGAGGCTGCTATAGCACATGCATTGCCTTCCAAATGAACAATACAGTGGTGTCTTCTTATTGTTTTAGCATAGCTTATCTTTGTCAGGTAAGGAATAAAGCACTCCTGGGTATGCACATAAAACGAAAAAAAAAGATTGCTCTGGTGGTGAAGCTTTGCCACCACCGTTTTTTGATTATCGCCGTATTAATGCTTCTCTGTCGTTGTGATGTCATTACAAACCATTTGTTACACTGAATATAAGGTTTCAATGTCACCTATCCTGATCTGTCTCACTGATCCCTCCCCACATAACACAGACCCACAGACTCCCAACCGGAACTCTGCTGAGATTTGGGAGTGTCTGGCAAGGAACACTTAACAGCACCAGAGAAGCCTGACTGGCACCGACTCTTCCTAGTCATTACTGGGTGCCTGATTCTACCTGGTCATTACGGGTGCCAAGGCCTACCAAGACTCGAAGCACAACAGAAACCCCACCCCACCATCGGAGGTGATCTCCTGGCACCGGTAAGCCCAGTTTTATTGCCTGGTTGGCACTAGAGTATAGATGTACAACCTGCAGGCATCATTAACTTCAGGTCAGTTTCACCAGTCAGTTCAAATGGCATTTTCTGAAATGATCTGTACCTGTGTGTTCTGGATAGAGACCGTGGTGGGACCTTGTGCCAGGAGGTTGATATTGTCGGGTGTAAGTCACGGTCTTCCCCCCCTAGTGACGTCGTCATATGGTGTTTTTGTGGATTTTTTTAATGGAGTAATACTAAATCAGTGATGTCCAAACTTAATCAGGACTTCTCAAACAAACAGGAAACCCGAGATAGCCTCTCACCTAAGATAGCAAAACCGAACCTTTCCATTCTATTTGGGACAAACCACAGGCCTTTCACTTCCTTATAACTCTAGCCTCAGTTCTTACATCTGTAACAGCCTCAAGTTTTATAGCTCAGCTTTAAAATCCACTGAACAATACAGACTGAATTCTCTGGTCTGGAAATGTCACTACCTGCATTCATTGACCCCATGTGACTCATCCAAGGTTAATCCGCTATTCCCAAGCTGAAAGGCAAAGAGTGTCCGTGGCAATGTTTAAAATGTAATAACGCTTGCCAAACGTTGCATTTCCAGTCATATGTAAATACTACAAAGAACCAATTTTAGCACCTAAAGAGAGCTTTCATGTTTACACGTTTTGGTCTTTCCAAATAGCCTAGGTGAATTTGCCCCCAAATATTTGCAATTTGGGATTGCATAGAGGCAAAGAAGTCCTAAAAAGTACTATGGGGCAAAAGGTTAGGTTAGGTTAGGTACTGGATTATTGACTAATAGGTCGAGGGTTCAAGTGGATTGAACTGGATTCCCTTGCGTAAGATTATGTCAACTTTAAGCCCCTAATATTTTTATTACAAAGCACTTCCGTAACTCACTCTGGATCAGGGCACTTTGGTGCCCCCGTGCATCAAACACGCACTCGTGCATCACCTCTAGATCTGATGCCTTTGGAGACAGACAAGGAGAACTTGTGTGTTGATTTTCTCCTGATGAGATGACTGGTTAATTACTGACTCCCAACTAAGCTGAACAGCTAAAAGTTAAGAGCCTTGCCCAGCCTTCTAATTACAAGTATTTGTAGTATTACCTATTACACTGTGCTCTTCAGGAAGCGAGAGCTGTGCGAAATATAAAGAAAATCACTGACCCTATAATTCCAAATCTGTAGGATAGAATTTTCTGTAACCTAATGGTTACCCTCGCCCCCCCCAAACCCCAAATCCCACATTCATACAGTTACTGCTCAGAGGCTGCAGACATCCGCATTCACAAAGTGGCCAAAGATTACAGTGGGCACACTATTGAGCTCATGACACCATTTGGACGCGATGTTTATGCACTATTGTTATCCGAGGCTGTGCGAAGAACCCTAAATTTACAGCTTTTTTGAAATGCGTCGCTCACGGCCACGGGCACAGGCTGAGATTTTTCCATTAGTAAGGCAACAACAGGTTCACTTCGTCTTCTGCTTTAGTAGCGCAATCAACTTGTGCTTGGCCTTTAAAGATATGACAAAAGCTGCCCGGGCTATAGTGCTTCTTGCTCTGTGTTATTGAGTTAATTCTTTTTTAATGCTATTCCTTAATAACATGTAACATGTCTTAGATCATCATACAATGCCTTAAATAAGGGAGCGCTTGGTCCTTGTTAAAAATGTATACTTATAAAATGACTGTATATTGGTGTTATTTGGTCAGACAGAGGGGACCAGGATGAGCAATCATCTCTCTGTGACAGCCAGTGGAGGCACGGTCATAAATGGTGGATGAATACAGCCAGTGTAGCTCGTTCCTCGTAGACTTTCCACGCTGTTTGCTCCGTAATTAGGTCCCGCCCAATTCCCCAGTCACTCAGCATGCCCCATTGTGTAAATAACTCCAACCCATGGTCAACTGAACCTTCCATCTTCTGGCCTTCCCTGTCTCAGGTATGGCTAATTATGACAACCTTAAGACCGGCAGTCTAGTGGGCCATCTTCGTACCTAGATTCTGATCTTTATCGACTAGTCCTCTCGCTACAACTCATGCAGACCCATTAGCCAATCAGAAACAAGTACTGGTATGCAAGATGTACGGTATATCGTTCCTCATCCCATGTCTGCGGCCTTATACAGTTATTTAGTAGAAGACAACTCTTGTGAAAATCTTTCCTAGGATGGTAAATATGGCATCTGGTGAGTCTAAACAGCATGGCAGGACGCTTCATCATGTCTGACTGGAAGACAGAATCCCTCTTGCTAAAAACAAAGAGGAGCTGTTCTATTACAGCGTGGCAGGCGAACGTTTCCGAAATGCGCCTCGCAGTCACAGAGGCATCTGTGTTTGATTAATGAACGGATTAGGTATTTAAGGAAGGGTTTCATTTTTAATACCCTACATCTGTTACACGCCTCGAACAGATCAATAAGTGCTCGTGCAAAGCGACCGGCGGGTCACATGCAAACGCGAGCCGTCCTGCCCACGGCTGAGGACGTCGAAACGGAAAGCAGGCCGTAACAGGATGGATGGAACAACAAAGCAAAAGTGTCTGCATGATGCTTTAATGCATTTTCTATTACAGGCCTCGCGAGGCGATGCGCCCGGCGCCTCCATTAAAGGGTCAAGCTGATACGCTCGCGTGCCCGGACGCTCGCCTGGCAGCGGCGAGACTTAAATTGGCCTCTCTGATGTCAAAGTAGCTCGGGGAAGAGAAAGGCGGTAATATGAGGATGTCTAAGCACAATGAAGAACTCAATGTCAGAAAGCGTACGTGTGTGTGGATCGCGTCGGTGCGGAGCGTGTAGGACGACGGCGAGGACGTCGTAATAGCACGGCTGTCACTTGGGAGTAAATTTCAATCATCATTACATCCCTATAGACTCACGTATGGACAGCCTTATGAAAAGGTTTCGGCCATGAAATGGAGCAAAAGCTTTGCCTGGAATAGTTCTGCCAGCTTTAAAGTAACAATTTTTAATGCAAACCGTTCTAAATGCACCGTTTGATCCACGACGTTCACTTACATTTACGCCCTTATCCAGAGCGACATACAGTTAGTAAAGTCTTACAATCCAAGCAATTGTGGGTTGCTCAGGGACCCAACTGTGGCAGAGGTGGGATTTGAACCCTGGACCTTCTGGTCCATAGTCCAGGACCTTAACCACTAGGCCACCACCTTTTGATTCCGGATGCAGCTAGAAACGCTATCATAGACGCCACAGGCGGGAGTTTTTTTTATACGTGTAACAGCCTTATCGGTTGTTTCCTCACTTGGTCCTCGGTTCACATTCGGGCTGCAGACTGTTCTAACTGGACATGTTAAGATCTCAAGATGTCCTGCCTAACCCCAGAATGTATTGGGCTCATTAAACGGTGGTTCTAATTACAAAACCATTTAAGTTTAAGCGCCCCTTTTTTCCTTAGCTTACCTCGATCAGAGTTACAGGCAAAGATGTTTTAATGAACCCAGGCAAAGGTACAGCATGGACAGGACATTGGTCAGGTCCTCAGGAACTGCTGTCTGAAGCTGGTCCACCAGGCCACTGGATCTTCTGCATTCAGAAATACGATAATATTAGATTTTTTAAAAGTTTGTGAGGTGTGACTGGATCTGGAATCCTTTTGACACGTGCCTTTGGATATTCACGCTGGCGCAGGTAGAACGTACCAGGCTCCATTCAGTATCCAAGGGCAATGATGCCCGCTCTTGTCTAACAAATACCTAGATCATCCAGCACTGGCATATGGGCATGATGTGAACGGACCAGAGCCGGGGGAACAGACTGGACCGCCAGGGCGCCTTTAAAATCGAACCCTGCTACTGACAACATAGTTTACTGACACAACTAACCCAGCTAATCACAGAAAGGTCCCTGTAGGACGAACCAATATCTCTATGACTACGAGAGGCAAGACAGGGACTGCAAAAGAGACAGCTTTGCTAGAACAGCATACAAAACTACAGAAGTAAAAAAAAAAGAATAATACACAAAACACTGCAAGCGACAACAAAGTACAGTTGCAGCATCAGGAGGCATAATTACAGCAAGCCGAACGTACTGCGGCATATCGGGGTGTAAGGACAATACAGAGAGCGAGTGTGTGCTAGCTGTAAACGGACTGCATGAGCAGAATCGTGGCATCACAAAAGACCCAGTGTGGTCCCGCAACAGCAGTAAAAGCGGCCTTAATGATGACAAACGATGACTCTTACTCAGTGGCTTGCTGTTATGCAGTAAAGCCCCTTCGTAAAAAATGACAGATCTTATCTATTTAAAGGACTTGCAGCAGAACCACAAACCAAACCGAGCAGCGTGAGCTCCGTTCCAGACTCGTTCACGGTACGGCGGCGGCAAAAAGGTGCAAATGACTGCAGTATTTCAGCATTTCTACAAACCGAATCTCTACGGAACGCGTGTGACGTTACCACAGACCAGGTCTGAATGATTAATGACAAAAAAAACCTTTCATAGTCAAAAATGAGGCCAGATTTTTAGGCAGGCTAAATGACTAACAGTAATGAGTCATGCCACCATGTCATGAAGGCATCACCAGGTCTGAGCAGCTGGCGAGTTAGACCAGAGCACCCATGCCACGCTGGGTAACTTGGGGTTGTGAGTTTGAACCCCAAGAAAATCTGAGGGAAAAACCTATTGTGGACCCTTCAACTTCTTAGCTCTGTGCTTCGTTTGGATTCTCTCTGGAAAAAAGGACCTGCCAAAAAATAATGTGGCACATGGAGGTTTGCAGGAAGGGTCCGGTGAGAGTTCCTCTGCAGTTTGTCAGGCGGTGACATTGCCTTTTCTTACAGATAATGGGGATGACTAAGTGGGACTTCATTAATCAACGGTGCTCTTTGACGAGGCTCTTCATCGTCCTGCCTTCCGATTCGGCGATTTTCCTTTTATGCCGCATGCCATTAATTAAAGTCATCAAAGCCGGCAGCGAGGGCCCGCAGCTCCCTTTATCAGGGTGGGTTTTTTTTTTTTTTTTTTTTTTCATACCGAGTGCCGAAGGTGATTCCTGGAAACAAAAATAGACATTTCATCACCGCCTGTACGTTCTCGACTTTACCCGGGAGAAAACCCAGAGCAAATCTTACGATCATCACGTTCCGCTTCCACAGTCGTCTCTCAAAAGGGTCCCAGCGTGGGTCCAGAGCTCCCTTAAAAAAAAAAAGTGGATTGCATTGGATGTATATCCTATACGAGGGCCAGTCCAAGGGCCCTTGTACAAGTGGCAGCGTTTAATGGAAGCAGTCCTGAGAAGATGAAAATAAATCATTAGTGATAACATATTCAGGCCTCAGCCAGTGCACTTTTGGCATATTTTTTTTTTTCCCTCCAAAATCAATAAGCCGAGGTGGAAATCTGAAACGTGGAGTCATTTCGAAGGGACGACATCAAGTGGATGCCATTTCGGGGCCAAATCTGTATCTGTACTGCCACCTAATGGCCAGAAGAAGTTGGTGCACTTGAAGGCGTCGACGCAACGCGTTCCAACGCTAAAAATAAGCACTAGGTCACGTGATTCCTGATCTAGCGGGGAGGACAGAAATAGAACGTGTGCTAAACGGGAAAACAAATTAGCTCAAGCATTCCGGCGGTGACGTGCCGTAACCAAAATACGACACGCGGTGTTGGTGCTGCACAACTCGCTCCAACACAGGCTTGTTCTACAAATCCTGAGCTACTTATTTACTTTGACTATAAATAAAAATGCATCACTGGACGAACTGATCCAACAAGTTTTT
>JAVSBV010000043.1:6078652-6089119 GCA_033117975.1 Parotocinclus spilosoma | reverse complement strand
ATAGGGCATGTTCGTTTAATCGGACCAGCCGGTTATTAGGACCTAAACGATCGCGTCCCGATGTGGTCCCATTAACCGGATTCGACTGTATTTTTAAGTATTTATTTAATCAACATCTAGGCAGCTTGGTTCGTCCCAAGGTGTTTTCCTTCTACTTTCAGGGATTTTCCTTGCCACTGTCGACCACGATGAGACGATTGAGACGATGCTCCCTTATAAAAAGCCCTATAGAAATTATTTGAATTGAATTGAATTTAAGACGTAAGAGCAGCGCCAGTATGAACAGCTGTGATGATGCGAGTCGATTTCGACCTGATAAAGCTGATGAACTACAAAATGTGCGAACCACAAACAACACACACACACAAACTTATGTTCCTCCATCTGCCTCTTCTTAATTAACCAACCTAACGATAATTAGACTCATACTTGAATTAGTCATTAAAAGCCTTCTAGGTGCGCTGAGTGAAGCCACCGGTCATCCAGACTACATCCATCTTCATCACACCCACTGACGGGCCTACATTAATCAGGCAGAGCGCCCGGCATGAATAAAACCCCAATCAATTACTGTTAACTTTACATTTCTCCATGTGAGAAATGAAGCTCTGGACGAGAGTCCACCTCTCACTGGGACTGAGCTGGACCAGAGCAGATTTGTAAAAGAAATATCATCATTATTTACAATGGAATTATTTCCAAATGGGCTTGCATCACCGTCTAAGGCGGCATCCTTCCCAAACTTAAGCACGGCGCTCCAGCTGAAACACAGAAACCCAACAAGCAGGTCTCGTACACGTTAGGAGGACCAGTTGATCTCTTTGGAATGTGGGAGATCATTAGGAGAACATGCAAAAGCCATACAGGCATAGCCAAGACCGAATTAACTGAACACTTGGACCACTGTGGCGCTTCTAATACTGAATCTAATAACAGTGCCGCCCTCTGCTGGTTAACTGTAGCAAGCACATGTTAAAAAAGTAACAGAAACTAACTATTAATTAAAATAAATTCCATGATTGTCAAGTCCATCGTCAGTAGAGACAAATTCGTTTGTAGATTTGTGTTGTAGAAGGTTTTGAAAAGAAAAGACTCTCAAACTTGTGAAATGACAAAACAGACAGAAAGGAACAAAATAAACAACGATTACGTGATAAAGATTAAAAAAAAGATCAATGGAAAAAGAATAAACTTTTATTTTTACATAGAAATATCCCAGTATTAAAGTGATAAAATAAACAAAGCAAATGCATAAGAACATGTAAATCAGTATGCAAACAGCTAAAGAAAGAAAGAACAAAGACAAAATCAGATAATTATTAAAAAAAAAAAAAAGAAGTGAGAAAGGAGCCAAAGCAGCAAAAATTAAGTAAAATGGACCAAAAAAACCCACAAAAGAATTAAAATAAACGATGAAAGCATATTGCACTGAACAAATGAAATGAATTAAATTAATATAAAGCGTTATAATATAATATAAAGCCAATGAGATGCACTTACAACACTAGGGGGCGCTAAAACTCTTTAATAGGGACGGCTTGATTAGAAGCTGCCTCATGTACAGGTTTATTCCTGTTAAAAGAGCAAATAGGAATTACAAAAGATCCTCATCATGACGAGTTGTTTTTATTCATTATATCCCTGATTAAGTTGAACCTTAATAAGTTTACCGATTAATAAAAACATTGAAAGCCTCGTGAATGTGCAGGTGCTTGACAGAGCCGTCACAATTTAAAATAAAAAAAGAAATAATAGCACGTGTTGGTCACTTTATATCTTCTTTCCCTGACCAGCCCCTTTTAAGTCTGAACACGAGGAACTTTATTAATATTCAGAGACTTTATTCCCAGCCGCAGGTCGGCGGTGGTGATTAAACGGAGACAGATCGTCCAATTAATCACGTCTCCTGATCTCCAGCTGCCTTGTTTCCCCTTGTCATCCAGAGCGGCCATGTTCAGACTGTCAGAACCTGCACCGAGGCGCTCTGGGTAATTCTGTCAAAAGTTTGAGAACCACTACAGAAGCTTTTTATATCCACAGCAGGACTGGGCTGATTCGCCAGCCACACGTTTGAGTAGTTTTTCATCCCACTGCAGGATCAGGGCACCAAACAAAAGACTCTGGAGACGACTGGAACACCATCATGACCTCGACTAACCGACCGACCAGCTTCTAGGCACACCCATGACCCAAATCCCATCGACTGGAAACCGAGTCCCGGAGCACAGGAAAACACAAAACCCAAACAGTTTTAGTTTCCTTACGGCTACAAAGGCCTGGGTTCGAATCCTGGCCACTGCTGCCCGTGTGGAGGTTCCATTAGATGTTCTGCCCTTAACTGGCCCAATGGAGACCAGTTTAAACATTTTCCACCAGCTTAACAGAGTGCTGGAACAGTCCAAGAAAAGACGGTGCCGTTGTTTTGTATTCACGCGATTCACGGAGAAGATACGGGTTCAGGGTAACGTGGAAGTTCTCCTATTGACCTTCCCTTGTCGGATTTGCCTTTTGGTTAAGCGTTTCACTTATTTAAGGCCAGACTTTTTAAATTTCTTGTTCCTCGGATGTTTCTACTTAAGATTCTACTGAGGAGGGAGAAAAAAAATACAAATAAATCTGAATTTTTCAGCACTTTTTAATTTCTTGAGGACTATGTGGGATCAGTACAAGGAAGGAGGAAGAAATAAAAATATTTTTTAATTTAAAAGTAAAATTTATTCGACCTACAATTAAATTGAAGTAAATCTGGAAAAAAAATTAAATGAACAGGAGAAAACTCTTAAAAAAAAAATTTTTTTTTGTATTCTTTAAATATGATCGTGGGCGGATCCGCGAAACAAGAAATAAAAAAAAAAGTCTGGCCTTATTTATTGACAAGAGAACAAACAATCAAGCTGTTCGACACGTCCAATCGTCGTAGAACCAACCTACGTAGTGGTCGCTGTTGCAGCGCGAGCTAATGAACCCCCAACCAGCCTCCCGTCTTTCGTGCCCTGTCTGCACCTGATACCCGTCCTGCCCAGAAGGTGCCACCGGGGTTCGAACGCGTACTGAATCCAAAACGAAGAAGACAAACAAGCTTGTTCTGATTCTCAACGGCTAAAACGAGACTGGAATGAATAGCTGGCCCTTCGTTTTGGATATGCAGTGGCTCCACCTGCCTAGCGTTTTGGGACGGAGCTTTAATTATGCAAGGCGGGGAAGGCGGTGGTGTAAAAGACGGGGCTCCGAATAAATCAATAAATCATCTGTGGCCTTGGTGTGTCTAAAGCTCGCTCGGTGGAGGCGAATTGAAATCAATAGCTGTTTAATCAAACCCCTCTCGCCCGGCGTCGTGTACGTACGCGGGAGCAGGTCATGGATCGGAGACGTTCTCATTGGAATCGGAGCCCGAACCCGTCCTGGCCGGTCTGTCACGCGGCGCGTCTGCTGGGGTAAACGAGTTCGTTGCGATAGCTGAAGAAGCAGAGGCTACAGGAAGAGAGGAGAGCTCACGCTGAGGAGACTTTGTCAGAGCCAATCCTGCTTTGGCTCGCAGCTGTTTACTTTGGACCAGCGTCACTCCCGGGTTGGGTCAGCAACTCTTGTTTGGCTTTCGCGCACACCGTCGTTCGCCTCATTGTTCCTCGTTCTGTTCTACAGGAGATCCCTTGGGCTGGACTTCAGAAGAGAAGTCAGCAGATTCCCGATAACACTTACAAGCAGAGCATTTGTTTTAACTCCCCCCCTCCCCGGACGCTCCAAAACCAAAAGTCGCCTTTTGCGCCGATCTGCTTTCCCAGGCCTGGTGTCCGCGAGGGTCCGTCGGGTTCAAAAACCACAAGTCGGGCCTGCAATAACACCGTAAAAACAGGCCTCTGGTGGAGAAGAGCGGTGAGATATCGGGCCGGCGGGCAGGAGCAGGCCTGAACAAACAGAGAAGGGGGCTTAAACAAACTCAGTGGCCTTGAGATTAGGTCCAGTGAAACGGCACGAAAACTCAAAAGCGAAGACTTGGAAAAGACGACGGCTACGAATTCTTTTGCGGTTGAAACGCAGCTGTCATGCTGCATTAAACGTGACTGAAAAACGAGGCTGTAGCTCAGCTGAAAGTCCCCAGTGTACCAGCTCGGAGCTCATATAACAGGGATAAGAACCTCGTTTTTTGGATTAAGGTTAAACCGGAGCAAATAAGAGAACATTCTTGCCAGTGTTTGTACTCCTTGTTTATCTTCGACACTTCTAGCGCTAGCACTGTCCGTGCTCTGCCAACGCCCTGCATTTTGTTTGTTACAAAAACGACGACATATCTAATCTAATGGTGGCCTAAGACTTTTGCACAGCACTGTGTTTGGATTAAATGACAGGAATCTGAGTTTCGATTCATTTGCAGCTTACTAAACAGGTTTGGAACACAGCCAACGGCTCAGCTTCAGAAGTTTGCAGACACCCCTTGGAGTTACTGAGCTCTGCTCCTTCTGCATCCGATCACAACAGTGACAGCTGAATTGGTGCGAGAACTCTGATGGTCAGCCAAGTTCCACCAGACACCTTGGAAATGCACTTTATTGCCAGAAAGTGAGCCGGGGCTTATTGTCAAACAGATGCCGAACTCACAGTCATGTTACGAATTCTAGCGGAAAGCCCTCCTAAAAGAACGAAGGCCCGTACTAGTACTGGGCGGTGTTCTGCCATATTTTAGGCGTCCGAATACTTTTGTCTATATAGCGCATCACATTTATGAAGCCCGAGAGGCAGATGTGGACCTAATATGTCGAATTAAATTCACACACCCCCATAGGTTAGGTTCTGACATGAGTTTGCATGTGGGCAAAAAGCAGCCCTGCCTTTGATTTACTGAGTTCTGGAGCGCATCCGATCCAAACTGTTTTGGTTTATGGATTGAAGACCACATCCACCCGTCGTTCTGTCCACACACACACACACACACACACACACACACATCTGGGTAAGCTAAAAATCCAGATTTATTAGGTGAGGAAGGATTTATACAAACTCGGAGACGCAGAACGCCAACGCTGGTTTTGGATGCAGCGAAATGGGACGTAAAACCTGAAGTCGCAGGGCTGGACGTTTGCAGATCAGATATGTAAGAGTTTCTACTTTTAAGACGCATCTGACAAAGAACAAGATGAAGCAGTGGTTGTAATGTGAGCAGCACGACATGCGGCGTTTTATTTTTTAGCAAAACAGTTCCGAATTGTTTGCTTTATTACCGTACTAAAGCAAACCGAGATAAGATCCGACACATTTCGGTCGTTACTCACATCTGGCTCGGCTGTCCATCTGACTTACCGCTATCCTCTCAACCCCGAGTCCTGAATAACAGATTTCTGGAAGGAGAAGGAGAAGGAGAAGGAGAAGGAGTTTATAAACAATCTTAGACGGGTGAAGCCGATTTGGAGCTGAGCTGTAGTAAAGCTTGAACCTCTCGAAAAGGCAAAACAACTTTGATAAACGACTGACGACTCACTGCCAACTCATCCTCTGGAATTCATAGACGGTACGCAGAGGACGCAGAGTTTAATATCACCATGATTTCCTTTTGGATTTCTCTTCACTACACGTTGCTGTGCAAAAGTTTTAGGCCACCCTTTAGGCCACGCTCTTGTTTTAGCAGCAGTAGAATGAACACGTATAAACCTGGGATTCGTCGCTCGGTGCTACCGGCATCATGTCTTACTTTCCCCATTTTGAAAAAGTGGTTTTCTCGGCTGCTCCTCTTCCAAAAAAACAAAACAATTCCTGATCAAGCTGCTGTGACTCCTCAAAAGCAAGCACAGCTCACACAAAATATTCGCCACCGTATCCCTCACAAGCTGTTCGTTCCTCCAGAACGCTCAGCTTTTTGACACTGCGACCAAGCTTACTGTATGAGTCGTGTTTTTTAATGAAGGGGCTGCAAAATAATTACAGACGGGGCTCGGATCTAATGGTGGCCTGATACTTTTGCACAGCACACACTGAATGTATGAATGTGCCTTTACTCCTAAAGCACAGACTTTCAAGACTTTTGAATACAAACTACTGGACGTACACACACACACACACACGCACGCGCACACACACGCACACGCACACGCACACGCACCCCGGCGCCTATAGTTCTGTAGTCCTCCTGTTCATTGAGTTTGAACATCCCTGAGAACAAGACTCTGATTTGTTTGTATCGTTACGCCCTATTTCACCGGATTCACTTCAAGCAGGCGGAGAGGTAACGTCCGCCCACGTTTGTGTCCCAGCACACAGCTTGTTTAATAATCTCCACCTTCACGGGAAAACGAAACAACAACAGGAATTTCCTTTGAGGAGAACGGCGTAAGGTACGGAGCGTTTAAAGGGAGCTGCGTTTCTGGGATTTCTCTCCGGGGCTTCGGTAACACACAAGCAGGAAAATGTGTGTGTGTGTGTGTGTGTGTGTGCACTTAATAGGAACAGGCTGGTGAGGGACAGAGCCCAGCCTAAGCCACTCTGCTTTGTTCCCACATTGCGAGGTTAACGATTTTCCGTCCTGGGTGGCTGAATTAGGATTCAGCTCCCGTCCTCGGCTCTGAGACGCTGTCTGCTGCCTTCCCAGCAGCCCCGGCGCACACTGACAGGGAGATGGATGATATCTGCAGAATGGGCCAGTCCACACGGGAGGGGGGAGGAAGGTGCACCGAGTGCACGGGCACACACACACACACACACACACACACACACACACACACCTAAGCTGGAGCATACTGCATCCAGAAAGTTGCATATGCATATAGAGCAGCACACAGGTATGCGCATATACGTGAGCACACACACACACACACACAAAACTAAGTGCACCTGCAGCTACACACACCAGGAATACACAACAAGTACACACACACACACACACACAACAACCAGCACACACAGTTGTATATGCATGTACAGTTACTGTACGTAAGCTCAAAGTGCATACAGCATGATCTGGTTTAAAAACACACACCCATCGTGTACGACAGTACTTTTATCTAACACACACACACACACACACACACACACAGACACACACACACAGACACACGCACAGTTGGATTTGCATATTCAGAGATGCATGTCTTTTTATAAACCATACCATATTACATTTGTTCAAAGATTTACTTAAAAAAATACAGCAATCTCCATAAATAAATATTTATTTCCCGCTTTATTTCTTTATTGTTCATACAGCTCGGCTTATAAGTTCCTAAAATGAGAGCCGAAAGGAGGACGGGAACGAGAACGGGACAGAGGACAAAGAAACGCAATCGTATTTATGATTTTTTTTATTTTGTATACATTACTGCCATTGTGTACATCCTCGGACTTGTACAGCATATCGTACGTGATTAAGACAGGGTGCTGGAACGTAGGCGGTACAATTAGAGTCAGAGGACAGATCCATGGGATAGGTTTCAGCCCCTAAATTCGGTGTATCCCACTAAATATGTGTGTATCTTTTACACTTTTATGATTCGCTCCGTTCTACTGTTGATGCAAACGTAGCTATTTTAGTTCACACATCTACGCCTCCCTTTTTGAGTCTGGGTTCCTCCCAAGGTTTCAGTCTTACAAGGCGTAGGGAGTTTTTCCTTGCCACTGTCGCCCTAGGCTTTCTCGGTTTGGGACTGGCCTTTTGAGGTAATGTAATGTCGTGACGCTCCGTTATAGGGATAAATGTGACTCGACCTGAAGTTGAAATAAGAAAAAAGAAATATACTCTCTACGCCTAGAGAACTGGTGCAGACGAAGGTTCGTCTTTGGCCGTTTTAAAATCTGAAAATGTTAATTGTGCGTTCGGTGTGTAAGCGCCGTGTGTGTGTTTGTTACGTTACACTGAAATGAATTCGAAGCAGACACATTTTGGACGGATCTGATCAAAGCGCAAGACTCCTAAAGATGACAAAATGTGTCTGACGGGGCACTAATCTCACTCTGTAATGCTGAAGTGTGTGTGTGTCTGTGTGTGTGTGTGTGTGTGTGTGTGTGTGTGAGAGAGAGAGAGCAGTCTGGGTGAGAGAGTTCAGTCTGAGATCTTCAGACCTTCTGCTGCCTGGGAATACATGAATGTGTTTGATTGTGGGTCCTGTGTGTATGCATTACTTACCGTCTGTCCAGTGTACACACACACATACGCACACACACACACGCACGCACACACACGCACGCACACACACGCACGCACACACACGCACGCACACGCACGCACACGCACGCACACGCACGCACACACACACACACACACAGGTGAGAGGGGTCGAGGCTACATGACTTATGCATGGGTGCAGCAGACCACTCGTTACGTCGCTCCAGACGGCCTCTGGGTGGAGTCAGAGAGTTCAGTCGGGTGGAGACGAGTGACGGCTCTGCAGGAGAACAATTTGAAATGAGAACGGGTTTCATGCGCAGGTAACACACACAAACAGTACCAAGTCATTCTGTATTCCTAATATTTATTATGTCCTGTTTATTCTTTATTTCAGATGGGTCACTGCACTTCTCTTTGTTCTCTAATGGTCAGGACCCCCACAGGACCAGCACAGATCAGGCCCTCCTATTTGGGAGTCGGGTCACTGACGCTGGTTCCTGCGTTTTTGTGTTGTGCTGGTACAGATAGATACATTACTAATACATTACTTGCTGGGGTATTTAGATAAAAGGGTGAAATAAAAGGGTGTCCCGAGACTTTTGACTCACCCGGTGCATTTGGGAACTGTTCCATTAATAATACGAATACGTTATTAGTGCGTCAGAAACAGAGCATGTGAGAAACAGTGTTACCTCGTCTGTAAGTGTCACGAGGTCCATCCTTAACTTTCTCATCCTAAACAAAAGAAAAGAGGAAAAGGAATGAAAAGAAATAAAACTTGTGCAAAAGTCATTCTTTTACACACACACACACACACAAAATACTTTTAAGTAATCTTATTTAATAATTTTAAAAAAAACATTATTTATATTCGATGTTGTTTTATATGCTACAGTTTTTATGCTCTTCAAAATGCTGGATGTTCATTCATTTACTAAAGCCTATATATTATTAAAAGTTTATTACATAAAAAAAAAAAAGCTCTGTCTGTTCATTTTATTTTACCTTATGTTTATTTAAAGAATTCATCTAAACTTCTTTATCAGGTTTCCCAAGGTGGGTTCGGTCCCTTTTTTTGAGTCATGTTCCACCAAGGTTCCTTCTTAACAACATTTAGGGAGTTTTTCCTTCCCGCTGTAACCCTAGGCTTGCTCATTTAGAGCTTTATGATAGGTAGATAATAGAAAACGGTGAGGCCAGACTTTTTTAATTGCTTGTTTCGCGGATCTGCCGACAATCATATTTAAAGAATACAAAATATATATATATATATTTTTGGTATTTCTCGAATCCGTCGCCGCACCAATGGTTAAAATGTAAAAAAAAAAATATAATAATTTATTTTTTCGCTTTTTCCTCCGGTGGAGAGCCAACAGTTTTGTTCTGTTCATTAAATTTTTTCCAGATTCACTTGAATTTGATTGTAAATAAATAAATAAATGTTATTTTTAAATAAAAATGTCTTTTTATTTCTTCTTCCTTCCTTGTATTGATTCCACATCGTCCTCGAGAAATTGAAAAGTGCTGAAAAATAAAGATTTATTTCCATTTTTTCCTCCCTCCTCAGTAGATTCTTAAGTAGGAACATCCGAGGAACGAGCAATTAAAAAAGTCTGGTCTAAAGCTGCTTTGATATGATGCTCCACTGTACGAAGCGCTACAGAAATGAACCTGATCAGCGTGGATTTCACCGTGCCACGCCCACAACAAGGGACCAATCGCAGCGTACTTACAATACTCATGGTTCCTAAAAAAGTCCTGATACACGGCGTTCTAAGAACTAGAATTAGCCCCGGTTCCTGCACATAAAAGGGAGGCTTTTCTAAGAATGGTTCTAAGGAATACGCAAAGTGCAAAAGACGAAATGTTATTTTGTAAGAGAGGCGAGGCGAGGCGAGGCGAGGGATGGCCGCATGACATTGCGACAGGGACCCCTACCCGGCCCTGCAACCGACTGGCACCACATTTACTTTTTTTTATTTATTTAACACCCTTATTTAGAACGACTTGTACAACTGGTACAACCTTACAATCAAAGCAACTGTGGGTTAAGGACCTTGCTCAAGCCAACAGTGGCAGCTTGGCAGAGGTGGGATTCGAACCCTGGACCTTTCGGTCCATAATCCAGACAGACTCGTAGCTTGAACTATTTTCCGTCTATAAGGCAGACGGAGAGACGACTTCACGCGATTTTTTTTGTGAACTCCAGTACAAAGGAAGACCGCAAGCTGGGTAGCGTACATACACGTGTGTGTGTGTGTGTGTGTGTGTGTGTGTGTGTGCGCGGTTCACGCTCTCTTTCCCTAGCAACGCAACTTCGCTGAAGTTCCCACGTTCGGCTGTCAATCATGCTCAGCTCACACTTGATTTACAAAACCGCA
>JAVSBV010000043.1:6061140-6071592 GCA_033117975.1 Parotocinclus spilosoma | reverse complement strand
TAAGCGGCGACTTGTGGCTTCTTTTTCTTATTCGCTCTCACGTTCTTTGGTCCGATTAAGCGGAATTTTGGTCCAAACAAGCGAATAGCATTACACGTATATAATAGGATTTGGTCCCATTAACTGGATTCGACTGTATTATAAACAGAAAAGTTGTAAACGTACTGTATGGCCGACCGTAAACAGGTTTAAACACGAGGTCGGGTAAAACCGATAAGCTCATAATTTTATAAAAGTATTGCACATCTTTCATTTATTACTAAAAATGAGCAAGTGATATATTTATGGGGAACAGAAGCAGGTCGAACACTCAGTAGGGCGTATGGTCACCCAAAAGTGCCAATACACCCTCCCAGCGATGGGGCATGGACAGAATCAGCTTGTCCAGCAGTTCTTGTTGGATCCTCTTCATATTAATTTTAAAATATCCCCTCATCGTGAGCAGTGTAAATAAACAGAATTCAAATAACTGTGGTGGCCTAGTGGGTAAGACACTGGATTATGGACCAGAAGGTCCAGGGTTCAAATCCCACCTCTGCCAAGCTGCCACAGTTGGGTCCCTAAACAAGGCCCTTAAGCCATAATTGCTTGGATTGTAAGACCGCATGAATTGGAAGTCGCTCTGGCGTCTGCTAAATAACATAAATGTGAATGTAAATAACGAAAAAAATTCAAACAGACGAAAACATCTCTTTAATCTTCGAACCTGCATCTCTAGACCCATTCGTTGTCCTGAAAAAAAGAGCAATTTCATATCCAGAGACGCAGGAGGCGAGGGTCAGGGTTCAACAGCGACCGGCGAAAAAGGTTTTCCCGCGGGACAGGATAAACCATTACGAACCAGACAGGGGGGAAATATCAGACAGACACCTCTGTAACGTGAAACAGCCGTAATGCAGTGCCACCACCGGGACTAACCAAGTGGATTCTGCTCCCGGCGCGGGGGTGGCAGAGGCAGACGGATCCAGACGATCTGTACTTGCCGCGTTTGCTTAACTCCGCCCGATTTGCTGCCGCTAACGAACGACGCTGGGGTGAGGGGGCGCCCCTGCAAATGAATGCGCGCGTCCCGCAAGCCTGAGCCGTGTCGCTCGCGCCGAAAACGGAATGGCAAACGTTATTCTGAAACGTTATCCTTGTTAATCTTGGGCAAAAACCTGCAGCACCGGCTTTAAGCTCCTGAAGAAGGTTACGTCCGCATCTCGTTCTGGGGCGTTCACCCGGGAGGAACTGTTGTTTTTGTTTCAAAGCCAGGCAGATTTGCAGCGGGGCTTCATCACCAGTCATTTAATGTCACCTCAAGCAAGGTATAAGCAGCCTATAGGTGAAAGCACAAGGTTGTGCAAGGCTAGGAGCATGGTTAAACAGTGCTTATGCTCACGTCTGCTCTGAACGCTTTTGCACAAAACACTGAGGGGAAAAAAAAAAAAAGGACCTCAATAACAGCGGTGTTAAAAAATCTACAAGCCTATTATTCTCTTTCTCCTTTATGCCTTTGTCTCAGTTCAAATAAATATGAACGGCTCATTTTCTGGGTTAAAAAGCTCGGCGGAGGAAAAAAAAAATGAAGAGAAAATGGACTGCAAGGTCTTTGGGGGGAAAATAAAAAAAAGCCTTTCGGTTTCCCAATGGAAAGGGGACACGGCTTCTACCTTTCCTTAAATGCTTGCAGAGGTTTGCCAGGCAACGAGCCAACAACATGACTTTGCTTGACCCGACTGCCAATCAATTCGGCAACAAAGCCTCATTGGCTGCCGCTTTCTCCTGTGGGCGGGGACGAGAGCAGAAACTAGGCTGTTGACAGGGGAAATGGGAAGGACAGAGCTGGTGCAAGAGATCCCGAAAACACGCGGCCAATAAAAACAGCCACTTAGTCGAACAAATGAATTCATTATGTGCATTATTAAAACCACAACAGGCATCATAAGTTAATCGCCTTCCCAGATTGCCTGGACTTTTTATTGCGTTTCTCAATTTACACACACAGCCTAGCTCCGTTCGCTCGCTCGGCGCGTGTGTTGCTAGGCAGTTCAGCAGTAGGACACTCGGTTAAAAGTTGGACCCAAAATGGAGACGGACCCAAATTTAGACCTCTATGCAGACTGCCAACCAGGATTAGCCGAGACGTCATTAGTAGTGAGAAATCTGTCTATTAAAAGGGAAGGTCTTGATAACAATGTCACAGCGTGAGTGCTGTTAATTTAATTAGTGCTGACTTTGATACAGGAAAGCATCTCTTTGAGGGGCTCGGAGAACCCAAGGTCTCAGGAGGCACGTTCAATAGAATAAGCAATGACTTTGAGACATTTCTGCAGGGTCAGGAACATAAAAAGGCATTCAATTAAAACTTGAGGCTTAATCAGTTTCTGAATAGGACACATTGATTACCTGGGTGAACACTCCGAGAGAGCGAGGCATCACAAAGCCGATCAATGCTTTATGAATTCTAAACATCCCAGTTTGGAAAACGTAAATGCGCTCCTTTCACGCGACTTCATACAAAAAATGATTTCAAGACCGATGAATGGCAGAAAAGCACTGTTCTAACCGTAACGAATTCGAACGGTGCTGGGTTTTAATTACCAGAGAATGGAGTCGAAACCAAAGGCTTTGCAAAAAAAGAAAATATAATCTCTGCAAAAGCCAAACACTCTGTGAAAAAGCCAAAATCTCTGAAAAAAAAAAAAAAAAAGACGAAATATCTGGAAAAAAAAAAGGCAAAACATCTGTGAAAAAGCAATCATTTCCGCAAAAAAGCCAAAATGTCTGCGAAAAAAAACAACATCTCTGCGAAAAGAGCTAAAATTTCTGCGAAAATCTATGAAATAAAAGACAAAATATCGGCGCAAAAAGTCAAAAAACTCAGCAAAATAAAAAATTGGTTTAAAAGGCAAGCTCATAACAGGTTAAAGCTACAAAAAAGTATGAACACTACTGCTTTAACACCTTTTTTATTTGTATATATTTCCAGGTTTTTCCTTCCCAAAGCTTGGCTGATATGGGAATAGCTTTATTTATATTAGAACATAATCTGACATTGTAAAGCTGCTTTGACACGATGCTACAGAAGATAAATCTGACTTGACCTTTGTGCAATCTTGGTAAATCTTTTTATTATTTACATTCGATTTACTATCTGGGGGAATTTAATTGCCTAGATTTTTGTCAGGACCAAACGACGGGCAGTGCCCTAAAAATTGTGTATTCTATAAAGAATAGGGAACAAAATTCCCGGTGATTTTTCAGGGCTGAGGTTTCTCTCGTTTTAATGACCCTACACTGCATTTTCCACTATAAAAACAGGCAAGTATTGATATTGATATTCAATTTCATTTTGTAAAAGATCAGAATCGATTTTAAACCAGTATAAACCAGTTTAATTCCAGGTGAAGTGAGCCATTTTCAGCTTTTCAGGTCCAGGTTCCGAAGCTGTAAGGAGTTTGGAGTTGGAATTTGGATGGTACAGATTGCAGTATTTTTAATTCCAATATATATATAACGCATTCAGTGCATAGTCTGCTGTGTAGACCGTACATCAGCTGCCACAAATCAAACGAGAAAACCTTGGCGAACTTTCCACATTGAAGCCGCATGAATTGAGTGCTCCAAAAAAAAAAAAAATAAATAAATAAAATTTAAGCACGAAAACCTTGACGTTTTCCAACGGCCGGGATGTTGTGGATTCAGAAGCATGGCAGGAATGACGCACAAAGGCGCGATTACAATTCCTCCCTGCTCTGCTTTGCATTTCGAACCCAGAAATAAGAGAAATAAGAGAAGGTGGCGCTGGTGATGACATTGAGGACGACGGGAACAGTAAGTAAACGACGTGTAGGGCATGACTGTGGAACGCTTCTTTAAATGTCTTATTATAGCTTCTAATTACAAACTCCGACGCTTTGTTGTTCGGTTTCGCGCGGTGTCGGACACCCGGGGGGAGGGGGGAGGTGGAGAAGCGGACGCAGGCCGAGTGCTCGTTTGTTTCTCGACGCTAACCTTGTCCAGACTTCCTAAACAATGATCTTTTCTAATTAGCGATACCGCAGGAATGAGGACGGCGAGGCGGCACAATCTGCGAAACGTCTGCAGAGGGGCTGCTAGCTGCTCAGGAGTCGCACCGTCGGCCAGCCCGCATTTGGATTTCCGTGACCTCAAAGCCCGCGTTGGGGTGCGGTTAAAATCTGGGCCAGAGTAAAAAGATGTGGTGAAACGGGGGCGGTTCCTTTGCCACAGCCCTGTGTAGCACGGGGAACAGGAGCCGATGAGGTGGAGATCATGGCTACATGGCGTTAGCACCGGGTGCCCCCGCTGTGTTACATGTTCTCGCTTTCCTTTGTCTGGTCGCAACCCATTAAATCCCACATAAGAGTCCATTGATACAAGTGACACGTACCCTGGGGGGCCATTTGGTTTGGAACAAAGAACTTAAATGGGTTTACACACCACTGCGACTGATCCTCCCCGTTTGTTTCCTCCCGTTTGTATTAGTATTGTTCTTACCGCGTGGTTGAAGCTGATGCAGATAACGTCGAGTGACAGCGCTCTTCTCGGGCGAGATTAGATTAGATTCGAATCAGCATCAGAGTTTCGGATCGGGAACTTCACACCGAGCGACCTAACGCGGCCATCTAGTTACACCATCAACCCGATTTGGAAACTGACCAGAGATCAAAAGTCTAATTCATTTCTATAGGGCTTAAGAAAATGGACCATTGTCTCAAAGCAGCTCTACAATTTTACACAACAGTGGCAGGGAAAAACCTCTAGACCTACCTGGGCGTCTTTAACGTAAGTTATCTAACTAATAAGTTAGGTAAATAAATGAGCAGAAAGAACGTCCAAAAATATATTAAACAAGTAAAATATCTTATATATGCAGCCCGACATTCCCTTTTTGGGTCAAGAACTTTTGATTTTCATGGCTTGTTTTAAAAGAAAAAACATCTGAACACTTCTGTAACAGAAACACAGTACGGTGCAAAAGTCTTAGGCCACCATTGGTAATGACCGTATGTTACTGCTCACACTAATGAGGGGAAATTTCAAAATGAATATGAAGCCATTAAAAAAGGAGCGTTTTTATTTTCTCATTACATCAGAAAAGCAACTAAAAAGTCAAAAGGTTGTTCCGATTATGCAAATGAGATGCCATAATAATATTAGCTCACTAATTATGTACGATATATTTATACGGGTGAACAGAAACATGTCCAACTGGACCAAAGTGCCCCCACGTTGAGCGTTCTGTAGGGTGTATGGTCACCCAAGGGTGACGGGGTGTGGACAGAAGTTCTTGTTGATTGATTTTTTATTAATATAAATCTTCCCTCGTTTTAGTGAGCAACATTTAGTAAGGTCTTTGATAAAGTCTCCTTATGAGAACGTAACCAAACATGCAGAACGTTTGTATACAGGGTTTAAACGGCTTCTAGAGGCTACTGTGAGAACCTCCCCTTACACTGGGCAAGGGCAGCACCCCTGGTCACACCACTACTTCAGCTTGATCATGGAATGGTCATGGAATGAAGCTTGATCATGGAATGAAGCTTGAAGAAGAAGCTTGATCATGGAATGGCCTTTTTGGAGGAACTAAGTTAAAGCTTACAACTAAACGTGGCCTAAGACTTTTGCACAGCGTTGCATATAAACGCAAAAAAACAACAACAACAACAAAAAAATCACCCTCTGGTCTGAATTCGATTTGGTACTGCTTAGCCTAGGATGACCATAGGGGAACGCCTTTGCACCCTGTGGAGGATAAACAAAGCACTTGTGTAATTACTGCACTGCTGCTCTCGACGATGAACGACTGCCGGATTTGAGACCGACCGCAAAATTCCATTTTAAAAATAGCTCGGGACGTGAGCAGGTCAGCGGAGGCGCGAGTCGAAAAGTCTTGCTGTATTTATATAGGATCGGACACTCTGAAGGCTAATGAGCCCCGGTGACCCAATTAGCGCCTTGTCCTGACCTGGCTCCTGAACGAGGACGGCCTCGTCCCACAGATGGATCCGAGCTCGACCTTTCAGACCTGCTCGGCCCACGGGTCTAAACGACCCGACCAGCTCAGGATCAGGCTTAACCCGATCAGTCCAGAACCGTAAAAATCGAAACGGCAGCGAAGCTTCACGACTTCCTGAGATTCCGGTCGGCCGTTTGAGCCGGCGTTCCTGACGAAGCGCCCTCGGTCCTGACCGTCGCTTTTGATCAGACGAACGCTTCGAGCCGGTTTGGGATTTTGACAGGGCGCACGCAGGCAAGTTTCCTCCTGCGGTTCTGCTAACAAAGTCCTCTCTGTCCTCACCTTAAATTCCTTTTGGCACACATTCTTGAGCTCACGCCAGGATCTGAAAAGCGGGAGAGGAGTGCTCAGGCACATGGCTCCCCGAGCACCGGGCGGCGACCCCGACGAGACGCCGTTTCAGCCCCATTAGCCAGGGCCGTAACAAACAAGTAATGACGGCGCCGAGGGGGACGTTTACGGAGCCGCGGTTATCAGTTACACTTAGCAAGATTTACTCATGTTTTTAAATATTCAGGGTGTTTGGATGATTAAATATTAATGCGCACTTTCCCCGTGGTCGTCTCGCTTCGGTTTAATACTTCATGTAGATTATTAGTCAAAGGCGGACAGATGAAATTCTCACGCGAAGACAGAGGAGGGTTCGTAACGAACTTCACGGATGATCCTTCATTCGGAACGCGTTCTGTCATTTAGGAACGTACTCGTGTCGCACACGAATTCGAATGGCCCTCGTAAATCACATCTTCCCCTTTCCCCCCGTTCCTCCGACCTTTCACGTCACAAGGAATCTGATTTTAGGTATCAGAGCTACTTTTCTTTTTACAGACAGACGGTGTTCACAGCGTACCGTTTTTGTGCCGAGTGACCGACGCGAGCTTGTGGACGCGCAAAAGACGAAAAGGGAACAGACCTCGTTTAAGGAGTTTTAATTTCGAATTCGCATGTCCCGTCATGCAAGCGCCCCTGCCGTTTTCGTGAGACATTATTTGAGTTGGAGACGATATCGGAAAAGTAAGACCCTCAAACCTTGATATTGCTGCTTATCAGTGGACGGGTTTATTACGATATTTTAAATGAGCTTAAAGCAGTACATTTTAGGAGATGATAAATGGACGTGGGGTGGGTGGTGGTGGGTAAAAGAGTGACAACATAACCGGGACAAAACGACTCCAACAATTCAGTCCGAATCCGATTTCCACCCTACAAAAATAACTCAAACCCACATTTATTGGGGCCACCTCTGAAAATCCCAGGCGAGTTAAAGGCGGCCAACGTCCCGAGACCCTAACCCCTGCGCTCCCTTTTTTGCCGGAGTTCGTTTCGGGCTCCGTATTAATCCTGGTGCCGCTCGGAGAGCAGGTGAACTCGGCCAAAGATTTTCCCACGATCCGGGAGCAAATCCACTGCCCCGAGCCCTTCCTAGAAGGCGGCCATCTGTCTGCTGTTTTCACTCTGGGAGGGCAAGCGTCAGCTGCATGACCAAATTCAACGTTCCAACACTTCCCCCACGGTCACGACCCCCCAAATCGTACAGAGCGAGTGCAGATTTAAACCTAAAAAAACAAACCCAGAACTCCAAAATACACGGATAAAACCTTAATTATTAATAAGGTATTAAAATACAGCCACAACAAACCTGACAAACTAACCTTTTTCTAAAAGCAACTTTTCCAGTGACGGCAGCATAACGTTATTTAAAAAGCTCCATTTTTTTATCTAACGAGCTACGAAAGACGCAGGCACGTTATCCCGACCGAACGGCGGCGCTTTGATTTCTCGATAAAACCCCAGAATAACAAAAGGAAGGCAAAGGATCCACCCAAAACAAACACAAGCGCGCCCGAGAACGGACAGCTCTACCTCCATGGAAAAATCATCCTCTAAAAGGAGAAATTTGAGCGAGATCATGTGACGTGCTCTACCTCTTTACCTCCTCCCTTCTTTTTTTTTTTTTTTTCCAAATCTACCATGTGCCATCGTTTTATTTGGCTCCGCAAAGCTGCCACGCTGATTGTCGGGCTCGTCCTGGACCGTCCTCGTCCCCTTAAAATGCGTGACATTGCCTCTGTGGGAGCATGAGAACCAGATCCTCCTCAATAGCAAGGTCTCCGTGCCCTGGCCCGTAACCATGGAAGCAGATGCCGCCTCTTACCTCCCGGTGGCTACGGGCTGCACCCCGATTCAAAAAGCAGGTCCCGCCTTAATTTCTCTTCATCCTGACCGAACTTGTCTGCGCTTCAAAAGGGAGTCATTGTGCAGGTCACTGGTCTAGACTCGTTTGCACGGTCCATGGAGCAGCCTTGATGTAACCCTTGCTCTCCGGCTGCGGCCGTACGACTGGGGACTGCGTGGGGACGTCAGAGACGCCGATTTGAAAAGGAGCCCTGTCCGATTTCGCCATTGTGCCTTTTCATTCATCGATCGAATGAATATCGAACCTTCTGTCGGTGCGTGTGTGAAACAGATAGCTTAGCAAGCAGTTTTTTTTTTTCCTTCTCCGGTAAGGACCGGCCCGTTTGGCCTGCTCCTTTTTTTATTCCCCGTTTAATTTAATTAATATCGTTCAATTTCATTACATTTAAAATCGACCTCGTGTTACTATGCAGCATGAGTTCTCACAATCAAATGTTTACGTTTAAAAAGGTAATGGGGCTTGTTTAGAAATCTTTTTATATTAATGCGATTAATATAAATATTATAATTCCTTTTATCACGAAAAATCAATAATAAATTAATAAATTCATTAAAATAATTAAATGTTAACACAGCAGATGGGACTGCATGATATTGCTAATTTCTGCTCAAGCATTAAATTATATATGTATATTTTATATATAAAAATTATTTAATGCTTGATATACATATATATATATATATATATATATAAAATTTTTAATAACTCTGAAATTCTTATAGGAAAAAAAAAAATGGTCGTTTGCACAAATTATATGGAGATGAACAAAAGGCATTAATATAATTAATTAATCATTAACAATAATTCCCATACTATATTACAATAATAATGAAGGCATAATAATACTAATTAAATGATAAAAGATTATAAAAAAGGTAATAAAAACCTGGCCATTTTAAAAACTGTTAGTATTCGATTTTTAAAAATGTTTAAAAAATTTTAATTAAAAGGCAAAACTGTTGTTACATTACAACATGACACACACACACACACACACACACACACACAGCTGCAAACGTTGCTACTACTTGAAAATTCAAGACAATCTCATAATTCAAATCCTAATATTAAAAGTATTCAATCTGCCAAATGTTTGAATTTTAAACATACTTTTGCAACATTAAGTAAATCATTTCAAACCCGTATTCATATATACACACGTCCATTATAAAATAAATAACGTGCATGGCGTTGGTCCTACGGTGCGTTCCTCTCTATTAATAGCATTTTTTTAAAAACCCCGTACGCACGTGAAGATCCTTCTCAGGACGTGTGGAATCCCGCCCGGCGCCTCGGCACCAAAACACAAAAGCTGTGCTGTTAAACACGTTTAAGGATGGTGATCAATTTTCTTTTGTCGTTCTTGTATAAAACATTTAAAGCGTGTTTTGACTGGGATGATCCCCGCACTCCATCTGACACGTTGCCATGGAAGTGGGGCGGCGGGAGGACAAAACCCCGGCTGAAAGTGAGCAAATTCAAAGGCGAGGGAAGGAAAAGGAGCAGTGAAGTGAGAAGACAATGTCATTGTTCCCAGGAAGCACAAAATGAGCAAAGCAACGGCCTTTAAGAAGCTCGACGTCGACGCATAGCCCAGGGAGGGATCCTCGGCACCGCGGCGGACGCACCGATTTACACAGGGCTTCTTTAGCGTCTAACATACGGCACAGACACTCAAGATTCTGCCGCTAAGACGCAATTAGAAAATAAGAGGTAATAAAACCTCGAGTGAAGAGGCAGCGGATTATAAACGAATAAAGACAGAATTATATAACAAGGATCAGTGTAGAACGATTAAGATTAGGAAACGGAATATCCCGACAGGAATAACCCCTGATATTTAATAATTCCCTATTATATATTAATTCCAATATTTCTATATAATAATAAAAAGCACAAAAGTGAACCTTATATGATATAATTTAGAATATAAAGCTCCACGTGACAATGGCACAGTCCATAAATCACCCCGAGAGGCGCTGATATTCGGAGGAAATCTTTCGTTTCGTTTCATTAATTAAGAAAGCGACGAAGCAAATTAACAAAGCAAACGAAGGTGAAGGAAAATTGTGCAAAAGCTTTATAGTTTTCGTTCAGGGCTGAAAGACGTGACTCAGTTTATTTCCCTTATTCTTTTTTTTCCATTTAAATCACGAAATCCTGATTTGATTTAATAATAATTCAACGACCATAACAATTAACAAAATCCTACCATCTAGTTCATATTATATAT
>JAVSBV010000043.1:6042355-6061040 GCA_033117975.1 Parotocinclus spilosoma | reverse complement strand
GTGTGTGTGTGGGGGTGGGTGTGTGTGTGTGTGGGGGGGGGGGGGTTGGGGTTGGTCGAATGTAGGAATCCTGCGTTTGGTGGGGAAATGAAACCCCACATTCTCTGGGCTGTCCCAGTCACGAGGGACCGTGCCTCCCATTGTTCTACAGCAGTCTTACAGAAAGGGTGGCGTGCCAAAAATATGCACTTACCCCTTTCGTAACATTTCCACCAGGCGGGAGGATTTTTTTTTTTTTTAACGTCCGATATTGTGGGCGATTACGAAATCCGAAAGACGCAGCCTGAAACGATTCACATTCCGGAAACGTACAAACCTCTTTGTTTGGGGAGCTGGCAGAGGCGCACCGTACCCCCGTACTGAGAGGCGAGACGAAGGGCGAAATTCATTCATCTTCATTAAGGGCCCGGTGAGGATCGTGGTGGGTCCAGAGCCCGCCGAAGACACGCTGACTGAGTCACACTTAGGCACAATTAGGACTCATCAGCAGACCTACTGCCATGCTTTTTGGAGAGGGGGAAGGGGGAAGGGGGTGGGGGTGGCTGTGGTGGATTTGATGCCAAGCTCCACTTTTTTCGTAATAATGTCGCCCCTCCGTGCCACCCTGGAGCATACAGCCCTGCTACGAGACCCCAGGAAATCAACCCGAGGTTACAGCGGCAAGGAAACACATCCCGGATCCAAAAACAAAATAATCTAAAGATTTAATGACATTTAATTACATTTGATTTATTTAACCGTATTTACGTATCGTTCTAGTCGTGTGATTTTTAGATTCGATTCCGAGCCAAAAAGGGTAAGGAAAATAAATTAAACGCTAAAATATAATAAATATAAGATAAATTATGATAACAAATATCAAGTTTTATATACAAAATGTAAAAAAAAGTTGAATGTAATAACATTTGTATATTACGCGCTTCATATATTGAAATGACATCTAAAATATGATTTTATTTATTTATTATTTATATAGATTTATTCTTTTTTTTTTTTTTTTTTTTTTTACAGGTAAATTTAGACCTGTAGATTCTTTTTTTTTTAATTATATATAATTATTTATATTTAATGCTTTACTTTCTACTGACATGATTTAAGATTTTTTTTTGGTTTACATAATACAGATAATTATTTATATTATATCATTATATTATAATCTATGTTCTTGCAGTACCTGTCACATTAACGAGATGGACTTCTTTGGACTGCTCTAGTTTTCTTTCATTTATTTCTAAGTTTTTCTTTAAACTGTGTTTTATTTATTTATTACTTCATTATTCAAAGGCATTTTCAGTTTGCTTTTTTTTTTTTGGCGTTGCCGCCTGTGCGCTAAACGACAAACTAAAAGCTGTGTTGTTATTTTCACGCGAGAACAAAGAGGTCGTTTTCTACATGCACTGCCAATTTGAAATTGATCCCCAACAGAATTTAATGTTAAACCTGTTCTTGACTCTGTGTGTTGTGCAGTTGGGGTCAGGGCACAGGGGTCGGGGCACAGGGTCGGGGCACAGGGGTCGGGGCACAGGGGTCGGCCCCCTTGGAACAGCGTTAGTTCTCAAATCCAGGATTTAAATCTGAATCGTTAAATCAGAAATCAAAAATCTTCCTCCGACCGCCTGAACTATCTTAAATCATAATGTTCGCCATGGTGATTGTTTGTATTCGAGGGTTTGTTTTGGGCAAATCTGATCGAGGCGAGCCCGGCGTGGGACGGTAGCGTGACGTCCAGCCGACCCCTCAGCCGAAACGTGAACCTTCTGACCCTCCTGGGCTTTACGCTCTGTGGGCGATCGCACCGTCGCTCCTGCAGCGATTTGACAAAACGTCAGCTTCAATTTCCGAGCATCGTACCAGAACCTCGGCAGCGTCACGGAGGGAGCGGTGGCAGCGCGCCGCCGGGGTGTACGTGCGCTCGCCCATGGGGTTCTGTAGGGCCTCTCGGCCAGGCCTGTCAACAGGACCGACGTGCAGCGTGCAGCTGGTGAAGATTAGAGGAGTAATTCTTTTCACCAGAAAGGCATATCGTGTGATCCGGACTTAGTGCTGCGATCAAAACCTCATGGCAAATGAGAGGTGAAGTGTAAGCAGAGAGGGAACGACTGGCAGGCTGGGCTGTGGGAGAAGAAAGGTACGCTGAAACATCCTCTTAAGAACAGTTTATCTTAAAGGATCTGGCCTCGGAAACCTATCCTATAGCTCGTACCCGAGCCGAGTGGAGGCTCAGACGCTTTCGGGTGGATTTACTTCAAATAACAGAGGACAGACCGAAATAAAACAGAATCCAAAGGCAAATTCTAAACAGCAGAGGAAAATTAGTACGGATAATAACACAGCAGGACGTTACGTCCCGTCTTACAAATCTGGCCGGAGCTTGTTTTTGTTTTTCGAAGCGAATTGAACTTTCCCGACGTCCCTAACTACATATACTGTTTTCTTCTCAAAGTGGACTTCTGGTCCAGGCTGGTTCTTAAGTATCTGGGCTGCCCAAGCAGTTTTTAAATCTTGGTCGTCTCAAAGGTTCTTCCTTCAGAACGTTTAGGGATTTTTCTTGCCGCTGTCGTCCTAGGTTTGCTCAATTACGACTGTGGATCAAGACAGTTCGAAAGCTGCTTTCTAACCCAGATACTCTCCTGCAGAGGCTGGGCATCTGGGTAGTGCCCTCGGTCCCTCTGTGCCCAGCTGTAGGGTATTTTAAGGCCAGCTGGGCCGTGAAATGAAACTCATCGGTTTACGATACAATCACGACACCAGTTCCAGTTCTTGTACCCGTACCCGTACCCAGACCACATCAGAGGGCCATGGTCCCCGTCCTCATGTTGGCTTAGAAGGCCCCACAGAGGGGCCTTCTAAATCCCTAAATCACACTTTTATAATGTTTATTATTATAACTTCCTTATTTATTACTGCAACTTTTTATTATTTCGCTCCATATTATTTATTTATATTTATTTTTATATTTTTGCTATTTATATTATCTATGTTCGTGACGCTGTTTAGCTTCTGTGTATTTAAATAATGATTATAAATACATTATTTATGTCAGACATTCATTATTACGCCGATCATCTAGTTTGCTTCCTTTCTGAGTCTTGGTCCACCCAAGGGTTCTTCCTCGTCATTCCTCATTTAGGGATTTTCCTTGCCACTGTTACTCAATTGGGGCTGTAGAGCTGCACGTTTGTCTCATAACCGTTTCGTTTAAAGCACTCGTTTTGCACCACCAAAAATGAAATAAAAGGACGGGGTGACGGGGTGAGGGGGTGAGGGGGTTCCTTCCTCTGCGACTCTGGGGTGCCACACGGATCTATTCTGGGCCTCGTTTTATTTTCACTATGGGTGGTTTAACAGCGTTTTAGCATTTCGTTTTTATTCCCACACTAAAGATAAACAGATGTACCGTCTACAAAGCCAAACGACTTTGGTAAATCTTGAGAAATTGTCTGGAAGCAATTAAGGTCTGGATGTCTTGGAGCTCGCGAAGTCTTAATTTTTGGGTCCGGGAGACGCCTCTAGGAGGGTGGTCAGCTCTTGGTCCTCTGTTAGGTCACGTTAAACCTTCGCCTAAGAATTTAGGTCCTGACCAGGAGTAGCAGCAAAGTAAGAAGTGGGACAGCTTTTTAAAATTAATATCGATTCACGATTTGGTCCCCCGTAACGCTCTGAGCTCTCTTAGAAGGCAAAGGCAGCATCATTAATCTTCACTGAGAGTAAATATTAAGGCCCCGGGGTAGACGTCGGACTTGTTCGCCCCTTATAGCATTTAGTTCATCCCGTTTCTTTAGGTTATTCCTAGAAATCACTTAAAGAGGGGATGTTTTTGCAGAAAAAAATGAACCAAAACTCTGGACTACGCCACGTCTGAGCACCGACTGAGGACCCAGTTTGTCTGGGAGCAGCCTATATTTGATTTGGCATCACCCGACGCAAATATTCAGCTTCATACGAGCCGTGATCGCTTGAGTTTATTCCTTCTTCCCTCCATTCAGTCTCCAGCGCTGAGAAAAAAAAAAAGGGCAGCATCACGTAAACATCACCCAGCGCCATTATTCGACACCGGGTCCGCTTCCAAACCTGAGTTCATTTGACGCAAACCCGTGACCACCATTTACAGAAGGACCAGAGATCAGTTCTGGTCCAAGAAAACGAGCTGTCAAACTGAACCGAACGTGACAGGGGACGCAGGACTCCGAGCAGGAAAACACAGTCGGAGCTGAGATCAATTTCAGAGCCTAAAAGCTAAACGGACTGCTGGGAGACTGCAAACCGCAAACCTCATTACGGACATGACGATCTATCAGTACGACATGATGAGAGCGGCACAGAGGAGAGCAGTGCGGCCCCGTTCTGAAGCGTAACCTGAGACCCAAAGTAGTAAAGGAACCCCCCCCCCCAAAAAAAGGAGATTTTTCCAGAAAGTAGAAGTACGGTGCATAAATATGGTCGCTTATTGGCATCTTGGAATGCTCGCGGTAGCCGTGATGAGGCTGTGCTCCGTCCAGGCCGGGTCATCAGGTGGTTCGGGTGCTCGTTTTTGGAACGTGACACAAAGGTGTGCGGTTCGCCCAAAGCAAAACGGTTCCCAAACATGAGCTTATGAAGGTCCGTAAGCCACTGCCGTAGCGCTGCAGGATCCACGCGGCCTTAGCCAAACATCTGAATGAACCGGTGAGTCAGTCGTTATGAATGTGATTCCTTCATCTATCCCCCCCCAAAACAAAATACTAGATGACAAAACACAGGAAATTTACTCTAAATCACGCCACAATACACTCTCTCCGCTTCCTTGACGTTTACTTTGGCCGGCGTAGCGCGGCTCTCAATCTCCTTAAATGCTCCAGGACTTCTGGCAGTTTTATGCCATTATTTATTGATCTTTTCCCTCCCCTCTCCCCCCCCACACCAGTTAAGACGCATTCATTAGATGGCACTATAAAAACGAACCCACGTTACCGCGCTCGCGCCAGCGCCGACACGGATGTGTTCTTCACTGGCAGGCACAAAACGTTGGTTTTTACACCCGGGCTTGTTATTTAGAGTTAAAAAGTAGACCTGGATGCGTTAGTGAGGTTCAGCCTCGTAAACGGCGCTCACAAAAAAAAAAGGAAAGAAAAAAAATAAAAATAAAAAAAAAAAAGCGGATCTAGCATCAGGGGCCGTTTCATTTTTGTAAGCAGGATGGATTCACGACATATTTCTATGGAACACCGAACACACAGAAGGGCTCGGTTTGGGTAATAACTTCTGCCCGGAGCTCGGGTTGGTGACGGGTGTTAAACGGGCCAACTGTAAAGCATGGTGGAGGAGCATCGTCTTTCCTGAAGGACATGCAGGATTTTGTATCAAATTCCAAAATCCAAAGACTGACTACTCAACTCGGGCTTCAAAAACACCTGATTATTGCACAAATCCAGGTGTACCAACCGGGCACCTGTTTGCCCCGACCTGGTCCCCTGACTGGGCAATTGGGGTTAAAACGTTAAAAAGCACGCTGAACTTCTCAGAGAGAGAGAGAGAGAAGGTCCAGTTAGGAGGTCCAGGATCGACCTGAAGACCTCTTGTCACATCTGCGACCAAGACCTGTAAGCCGTGAGGTGAACTTGTCTGCCCAGCACGTCCTACAGAGGCCTGGATTGAGATCTGGAGAACTTGGAGGCCAGGGAAACACCTTGTACACCCTTTGCCAAGGAGGGAATAGCGTCGGGTGCACATGGTAGGAAACGACGTTTAGGTAGGTGGTACGAGCCAAATGAACATCCTCCTGACGTCCTGCCGGCTAAAGCGTTACACTCTCAACCATACGTTCGATGTTAAGGCCGATGGGGGCGCTGTCTGTGCAGTGCATTGTGGGATCTGTAGTTCTTTTGCAGTAACAGTTAGGAGCTGGTCGTTCTGGTTTCACACCCCGAACAATAGGTACTAACGTTCACAGGTTTGGTAACGTTACTATTTGCTTTTTAAACGTGTTTTCTTAATTGATTCCCAAGCTTTCCTCTTTAGTCACTTCTGGTTTATATAAGCATGAAGAACGATGGGCCTCAGCCAGGTGGTCTTAAAAGTCGCGTAAACATGGGCGGGCTTTGTTTAGCAGCCCGAGCATTACAACTTTCAGAACCGATTTAGCTCCTGACCACCTGACTGTAAGCACAAAACCATGCGGCCGTGGGATGTTTACCGTCTGTAATCCCGTAAACACGCCATATTTTAATGAATCACGAGCCGTGGTGCCTGTTCAGCAGTTGAGGTTTTTTTTTTTGTTGTTTTTTTTTTTACACCGCCGAGCTTCGCTAAGACTAACGAGTCAAATCGACCAGTAGCGCTGCCTTATTGTTTGGGTTTATAACGAGTTTCACACCTGACGAACGCCAGGAGCGGGTCAGGTGTTGGTCAGACTGTGAGGTGTGACTCGGGAGGTTGAGTTTGGCAGATTTCTGGGATGAGTAAACCATCAGAACTTATTAACATCAAGACATATGGGATAGTTCAATAAACGATGAAGTAAAAAGTGGCCAAAAATGATCTCGAGACCTCGGTGGAAGGTCGAAAGCAAGACGAGTTCATTTTAGAGAGAGGTGTCTCAGCGATCGTTCTGGTCCTGCACTGCCAAAACCACTTTGGGTTCCAGAACCAAAAAACACTTCTGGTCTGGACTGGAGACAGCTGGCAGCGGCAAACTAAACAGGAGCTAGACTGCTAATGCTAAGGCAAACAAAACTCCCTTTGAGGCATCTACGCTTTCGGGTTCCGTCCAAACCGCACAACTAGATGCCCCACCAATGCTGCGTGTCCTTTTGTGATGTGGGCCAGCATGAACCCTCAGACCTCTCCATGGGTCAGTCCCTGGTCTCATGGCTTAGTGCTTACTTTGGCTAAAACGTCTCCTCTAGACAGTCCAGAATGCCTCGATTCATCTCTCTCCTTCAGAGTCTGTCCATATCGACGCTGTAGTCTTTTGGACTAGTCTTTGGACCCGTCGCCCGCCAAATACGCCCTCAGGGGCTACTTTTGGGTAATGTACCTCTCGGTAAGGATCGCTCGATGCCCTGGAGGACGTTTTGCCTAGACGACAGACATCGAGAGGGGTTGAACTGTCAGAAGCAGGATGGTCGTTTGGTCGAGTTGCCGCCCAGACAGCCCCTTGGAGACCCTTACTCGTACAGAGGACCGTCCGATCTGCCGACAAGCACGAGCACCTCCCACGGTTTCATTATCCACCATCCAGATACAGGGGCACCTTCACTAACACCCCTGTCTCTGCCCGGACCATTTCTAGGAGATTAGCAGGGGGGAAAAGCGTTGTTACAGCACCCGTTACGTGTCCGTCCGTCAGGTTTTGAGTATGCAGGCCTCATGTGGGGCGGCTTCAATCCTGCCCTGGCTGTGGAGCGACACCCTGCCCCAATTGCTGGCTGGATGACCTGGGGAGGAAGCCATCGCATACGACAGACGGTCCCTAACAGTATACGAGGGACACTAACAGATCAGCGATAGTGCAGGGCATCCTGCAACCACTGTACTTTTTTTTAGCAGGATAATGCTCGCCCACATGCATTCCCAGATTGGAACCCACCCAGGTGGCAGCTACAGCAACCTACTGCATGTGTGTTCAGGATCTACAGGCCCAGCTGTAACATCTGTCCAAAAATGTGCTACAGGATATTTAAGGTAGGAAACGTTTTTTGGCTGTGGACTCGTGGTTTCACCATCCGACACCGTCCATGGGCACCAGAAATGCCAGCCAGATTGCCTGCGTTTAGTTTCAATGTAAAATGCTCTTTCATAATCGTACAGTTAGATGAAGGACCACCTATTAAGAGGTCAAAAAAAAGCGTTCCAATCCTTGTGTTGTGCTTCTTTTTTTTTTTTTTTTATATACTCTAAGCCACTGATGAATTCCCTGGAAAAGAAAAAAAAAGCCCAAGACGACTGCGGTAGAAGATGGATTTCACCACTGATATGCCGGATCGAGTAATAAGGGTTCTCCTGGCTTTTTATCATGCCTGGAGATCTCGCACCACATCCATTTGTCTCTGGTCCAGAACGATCCTTTCCTCCATTTGTCTTGGCCAGATGAAGAAGGACGCCTTGGCCTCGCTGAACTTCCTACACGAGATCCATCACGCGACCCGCTCGTGATATAAACGGCGCTGGCGAGCGCTTCATCTCGACCCCGGACCGACTGATCTCGGAGCGGATCTCCACCTGGGGACTTCTAAATTACCGGCGAACCCGAGCGCACGGAAGCCTCCAGACGGAGGGCTCCCATCTGTTTTTCCGCTTAGTGACACAATAAATTAACATGTACTCCCCTCTTACGTTTCATCACACCCTTGGAAACGTCCGTCCGGCTCTTGCGGGTCTGCGGGACGCTGCGCTTTGAAAGGGACAGTAGATCATCGATCATGTTTGCAGCACATGTCAACCGCTGGCTCGGCTATGAATCAGAGCGGGCTCAGGGCCTTCTTTTTGCCTTTAAGAGCTTTCTAAGCTGCCTAAGAAACGTCGACGGGGCCTCCACCGTCCGTCCGCTGGACTGACGGCCCGTATGCTTTTCCATAAAGCGGAGAAGTTTGGGCTCGAGTTCGAGCTGGGAGATAGGACGGTCAAGAGTGTGTGTTTGTGCGAATCCCTCGCCAGCATGTTGGCTTGGTTGAGGTCACCGCTGACTCATTATTGGCCATCGGTGGTGGGATGTGAGGTCATTCTGGTTCCCTGCTCTGCTCTGTGAAGGTCAAATCAGGCAAAACTATGAAGTAACCAATTGTTATTCTCTCTGACTCTCTCGCACCACCCCCCCCCCCGGTCTCTCCCCCGTTTGTTTCGCCGGACCAACGTATTATTTGGGTTCTAGTCTAGTTTAGAATGAGATTATTCACGGCAGTGATTCAACCAGGTCTTGAAAGCGTCCCTCAGAAATCTTGGTCCCTCGGAGATCTTTTTGGTCCAACCTCACATTCGCTGAAGGTTTGATTGAGGTCTGGTGACCGTGGAGCTAGTCTGAGATGATTTGAGCTTAGTTTGAGCCATCAGAAGATGGTACACTGTGGGCATGGAGGGGTGAACATGGTCAGCACCACTACTCGGATAGGCTGCGGGGTTTAAACGATGCTCGGTTGGTATTAAGGATCCAAAAATGTTTTGACTGTAAAAACTGCTTTTTTAAGGTCTGTCCCAATCGTACCCTGTTCTTAGCTGACAGGAGTGTGGTCTTCACCTGCTGTAGCCTGTCTGCTTCAAGGTTTGACTCGCTCAAACCAGTATGGCCGTTCTAACCTGACCTCTGTCATCAACGAAGGCGTTTTCCCCCAGAAGACGTCCTCTCGCGTTCTCTTTCTCGATCCAAACCCCGGAGACAGCGCCGTCCCCGGACCAGCCTGTCCATCCAAAACGATGAGCGAGCGAAGCTAAAAAGTGGGGACATTTTCGTATTCCTATGAGTATTATTATTCCCCCGAGTAGACGAGCGCACCGTTTCAATCAAGGACCTTAATCAGATTTGTGCTAATCAGCTGCCGTGTCACGCTGTTAGATGTTCTCGTTACACTCTGACCTAATTATCGACCCCCGCGCCGTGCTATCGGCATCGTTATTAACGAGAAGAGCCGTCTCCGTCGGATACGAGATCTGATCCATGCCGACGGAGGGATCGGGAATTGCTGGACTGAAAAGCGGCTATTAGAACGGGGGAATGATTTAAAGTAAAGCCGAGTAAAGCCGGGCTAAAGCCGGGCTCGGGCCACGCCCGTTATGAAGCGATGAACAATTCATGCACCATATGAGTTCATTAGATCGGGACGTTATAAGAGTGATCGTCAAACACCATGCTGGACTCCAGCACTGTTACATCGCTCCATAAAAGAATTTGTCACTTTTAGGCACTTTTGAGTCAGAAAATCACGAAGAAATCACATTTAGAGCTGGAACGATGGTTCCTAAAGGGATCAGCGGCTGGATTTAAAACTTCGTAGCGCTGTCTTTATCTTTGTTTTTTATCTTTAATTCCATCATCAGGGCGTTTGGATTTTGGATTTGTCTCTACCAGCTTTGCTTTTATATTGCTGAAGATTTTCATTCTGTCCATTCTGACCTCAGGGCTCGGACTTGGCCACTCGACTTTATTGACGTTCCTGTTCTCCAAGTCGAGCCACCTGACCATCTACAGCTGTCTCTGTTTTTACAAAAAAAAAACAAAAAAAACACAATGTTGTCTCAATTTTCTATTATCCTAGATAAGTCCAAACCCCAGAAGAGCAAGCCTAAGTATAAAAACTCCAGAAACGTAATAAGGAAGAGACCAAGACTGAGAAACCTCGTTATCCATCTAAAGATAAAATTAGGTCTATACGTATTGAGTATAGGATCAGGGTTAGGTTAAATCTGCGAACCTTATTCCTGTTGAGGTTAGGATTAAAGTTCGGTTTATAAATACTGATTTTAGGATTAGGAGTAAATTATCACAGGCTGGGTTCAAATGCAATTATTTCCCCATCACGGGCTGAAAGGGTTACGGTTTGGATTAGGATTAGATTTAGCAATAGTTAGGATCAAGCTTAAGACCAGGTTTAGGTTTAGGATCCAGGTTAGGATCAGGGTTAGAGTTAGGATCAGGGTTAGAGTTAGGATCAGGGTTAGAGTTAGGATCAGGGTTAGATTTAGGATCAGGGTTAGAGTTAGGATCAGGGTTAGATTTAGGATCAGGGTTAGAGTTAGGATCAGGGTTAGAGTTAGGATCAGGGTTAGAGTTAGGATCAGGGTTAGATTTAGAATCAGGGTTAGAGTTAGGATCAGGGTTAGATTTAGGATCCAGGTTAGGATCAGGGTTAGAGTTAGGATCCAGGTTAGGACTAAAGCTAGGTTTAGGATCCAGGTTAGGATCAGGGTTAGAGTTAGGATCGAGCTTAAGACCAGGGTTAGGTTTAGCATCCAGGTTAGGACCAGGATTAGGGTTAAGATCACGTTTAGGGTTAGTTTACGATCAGGGCTAGGATCTGGTTTAGGATTAATTTTAGAGTAGGTTTAAGGATTAGGAATCAGGGTCAGGATTAGATTGGGATTAGGGTTGGATTCAAATAAGTTTTAGGGTTAGATTTCGGGTCAGGGTTAGGATTGGATTATGATTAGACTGGGATTAGGGTTAGGATTAACGGTAGGATTAGATCAGGGTTAGATTTAGGATAAGGGGGGTATGGGGTTAGATTTCGTGTTAGGATCAGGATCAGGTTTATAAATCCTGAGGTAATTATTTGCAGATACATTATGTTGCTGCAGTAAAAGACACTAATTAATAGAAATACCCCATACAGACCATAATACACAGACTGTCTGTGGGCATCCGCGCCCGCTGCTGGCGCCCTGCCTGCTCTCCAATCTGCTGATGGCTCTGCCGGTGACGCCGGGAGAAGCGCTAGCCATTTTTAGCGCCGAAAAGCGATGAGGTCATCCTTAATTAAGCAAACAAAGGCGAACAGCTGAGTCTCTCTGATTCATTATCTGCGCTCATCCTCAAGGACGGCCCTTTATCTCCTCCTAATTGAATCGCGCCCAGAGCGAGGCCTGGTCCAGACGCTTTGGCACTCGGGGATCTCGGCGTGCCACGCACGAGTCACGCTGCGGCGCTTGCGTAAACGAAAGCCAGGCGCGCGCCCCCGTGTGCGTGCTCGCGTGTGTGTGTGTGCGCTAAGCGTGTGAGTCAGAGGACGGAGACAGACCGATCCCGATAAGCCGCGGAAGATGAAACGGAGATGAAAATAAAAAGATCAAATGGCGCTGCGTCTCGCCGCCACACTGCAGAGCTGGGAGATGACATCATCGCCATGTGGTGCCCAAAGCCAGCTCTCTCTCTCTCTGCCTGGCTTTCTCTCTTTCCCTCCAGCACGCGGCCAAAACTATTCAGACGCCACTTCTTCTGTTTTCCGCGCACCTCTTAGTAATTAAGGAACCGTTAATTACTCGACTCTAGTCTTAGGTATCCGATCCGAGTAAGACGGATGCTCTGTTCTAAGAGCGGTTTAAAGCATTAATCGCTGAACTCCGCAGGTTCTCGTCGCCGTTTCCGGAGGCTCCGTCGTTTCAGGGTTTCCGAAACGTCGGCTCAGGTGGAATATTAAAAAAAAATATTGAGAACCCAAGGGAAAAACCATTGGGACATTTAACATTAAACGTCAAAGGATCTATTTTGTTTTATAACTTAGTTCATTTTCTAATTTCTCTACTACTAATTTAACTCTTATTATTCATTTGTTATTCATTTATTGACCTCGTTTTGCTGTAATTTAATATTCTTTTGGTGTTTATATAATTAAAATCTAGGCCACCCATGGAGGACGGGTCCCCTGTTGAGTCTTGGTTCCTCCCAAGGTTTCTTCCTACCGTTTTAGGGAGTTTTTCCTTGCCACTGTCGCCCCAGGGCTCGCTCAACTTGGGATTGGCCTTTTAGGACGGTGTGATATTGTAAAGCCGCTTTGAGACGATGCTACGTTGTAAAATGCGCTACAGAAATAAATGAAATGAACTCGAACATGGTACTTGGATGTGACAGGGGCCGATTTTAGCCTGACCCAACTGCAAAAATGATCTAGGACCTTTTATGGGGTCTTGCCTTGGCCTCTGTGTTGCCCAGATCTAAAGTGGATCAAGCATTTAAAAAGTCTGAGCTATGGAGGCGCCTCTGACCTGCTGCTGACGTACTGGTGGAGGATCTACACAGTATGACAATAACAGGCAGGTGGGTTTTAATTGGGTTCCTGATGGGTGCTTATTTTTTCAAAGTAATTAACTCCTGTCCTGTCCGTCTTCCTCACACACACACCCCTGACCTCGGCGCTCTCTAAGGCTCTCTCAAGAGGGGGCAAACTGAGGCCCAGATGAGGCTGACACGTGAAACTCTAAACTTGAGCTCGCTAATATGCGCGGCTTTTCATCACGGCTGGGACTGGGGGGGGGCTCGAAGGGACCCTGACAGCCATTAAGGGGAGATCCGATTTCAGCGCGGTCTGGGGACTCGGACCAACGAATCGCCCACTCCCTCCCCCACGTGGCTGCGATCCCTGGATGCCGGGGCACTGGGTTCGCCTCGGACGCGTCACACGGCAGACGTTTCCAGCTTGGGATCGCTGTTCTTTTCGCCGTCTGGCCCGCACGAGCTTCCCCGGCCGAGAGCGAGAGAAACCAATCACGCCAGTTGTAAACAGAGACGAATACCCAACACCACACATCCCCCCCCCCCCCTGCACCCCCAGGGAGGGTCTGGGCCTCCGTTTTAATTTCCTTTCGCAGAGCCTACTTTTGCATCCCTGTACCTCTCGTTATGAGGGCTCGTTATTGCTTTTGATACGGAACGCATTTCGATGAACGGCGTCTGAGGGAACCGTTGGTAAGGGAACAAGAGTTCGGGCTGTCCACGCGTCTTTTTTTTTTTTTTTTTTAAGAGGACTTGTGGTTTCGTTGCGTTTCGTCCGCGGAGAATAAAACGTTTATCTGATTAGCAGGTAGGCTTAGAGGTAAGAGGCCTCGTTCTCTCCCTCCGTCAATTCATTTCCACCGTTTAATTTATTTTGCCTGGATGATCCTTTCACTCTCAATAGCAAATTTAATAGGCTCCATGACCGCAGCGCCAGAGCGGTCAATATGAAAACCAGACAACTCATTAGTTCGCACGTTGCCATCTCCAGCAGCTGGAGCAGCTTCACGTACACAAGAGCGGCAGCGGCCTGTATTAAGTTTCCACTTGCCAGATCCCCGTTTATTGCCTCTGAACCTGTCTCGCAAGAGCCCTTTAACAGTCCACACACACACACACACACGCGCAAAATCCCTGAGGAGGGGTCTGGTCTGGTCGGTCTTATCTGCTGATATTTATGTAAAACTTGACCAGATGTTCCGAATTCATGACATTTTGAAGGATTTTATTACTGAAATCCTTTTTCGATGCAAGACTCCAGTCGTTTTTGGAAGACGCGCCCTTTGTTATGTTTGAATATTTTGGCTTGCGATAAAATATTGGCCTTAAAAGTAAAACAGTTTCAGGGAAGACCTTAAGGCACGGACGCTGCCTGCCTGAAATTGGGACGTTTATCATACAGCCTGATGTTTTGAATGCTCTGGCAAATTCTGTAGGTGATTAACAAAAAGAATTACAGTTTGGACCGGGGCTACGAGAGCCGCCCATGAAGCACAGGGATGGCGGAGATTTTCTTTACTGCCGTAACGTCGCACCGTTCGCAATCCTGGCCTTGATGGCGTTCTCCAGAAATCACGGAGCCGAACGGAAAGCGGCGCGTCTGCCTCGTGATGAGGCGGTTTTACGGCTCCCTTTAGAGTCGGCCCAACTCGCGAAACCCGGATCGTTAACGGCAGTAACTGTGGTACGAGTACGAGTTAACCCCAGCGTGGCTCGCCATTGTCTCGCACTAAATATTTGCCTTTGCCTTTTGTGTCTGGAGTACTCCCCTTTCCTTGTGTTACTCTTCAGACTGCCGCAAACACACCCCTTTTAGTGAAAACTGTCCAACACACACACACACACACACGTCAGTCATACCATCGGTTGAGATGCCTGGTCATTTCGAGTGGACTGGGAGCTCTGGAACGAGTGAACGTGTCGTGGCCCTGCGACAAGCCCCTGCTGTGGGCTTATTAATGAGGAGGAAGTAACACCACTGTGCTTGGCCGACCAGCCAGTTCTGTACGGTCCCACAAAAAATGCACTTTTACACCCCCCCCAATTTTTAAAGGCTTACACATTATTATTATTATTATTATGAATAATAAAAAAGTAAAAAAAAAGGTTGCCCCTTTGGCAACCGTTACGGAGTAAACTCTTGTCGTTGGCTTTGTCCTGCATCAGGACAGGTCGGAGTCTCCCCTGCCACGGTCCGTGGCAAATGGGCTGGGGCTTTCAATACGGCCCTCGTTCCTTTTCACTCGGCTTTGTGCCACTCAAATGCACTGAATAAGAAATGGATCGCTGCGAACAGCCACACACTCGCGCTCCGGCTCAGACATGACATCATCGCTTTTATTGCTCGCCCAGAGAGGGACCGCGTGGGGGGAGAAAGCGCCTCAGTGCCATTTCAGCGATGACAAAACCGCCGTGTGTCTGCGTGCAAGACAGACAGACGGACCTACAGAAAGAAAGAGGAGAGACTACGGGCCGGGTACCTCGGTGCTACGTAATGGACGCGTGTCGAAAAACGGACTGGAGCGCCTTTCTGTGTTCAAGAAAGACGCAGATAGGAACAAAGTCGAACTGAAATTCAAACGGCGAGGTTAAGAAATTGTAGTAAACGTGCTTTTTGGCAGAATAATGCAGAAGACGGTTGAATGACTGAACTTTTAAAATGGTAAATATTTCGAAAAAACAAATGTATGGCTTTAATGATATCTGATAATGTCTGCAGCTGCACAACAAACAGCAAACACAGCTCAGAAAAATTAAGAAACGCTTCAAAGAATGACAAATAATTTTCCATACCCACACACACACGCGCACACAATCTCTGTTCTCACTGATCACCGTTTCTTTCCAGCCTCCCTAACTCCGGCTGCACCCCCACGCCCCCCGCCGAAATGCCACACAAAGCGAGACTCGGTGCTGCTTTTAAAAACGTCATGGGTTCCTTCTGCTGAAACGTTCTATGTGGGGAAAACGTGTTCTAGAAGCGCCTTCTGTTCCACAGCATGCCACCGGGCACCTGGAAGTTCACAGCTCGTAAAACACTGCGGCTAATTGTGGTTTTCCTTCTCTCCCCTGCGAGGCGGCGGTGCGACACGTTTACGGCCTGCGAGGCAGTTAGAGACGCTGCGCACCTTGCGTCATGCCTGTCGTGGGGGTGGGGGGGCGCAAGCCCACTCCACCTGACTGGGTTTTAGATCACACACGCACACACACACACACACACACGCGCGCGCGCGCGCATAGATGAAAAAATAACAAATCCCATTCCCTCTATAGGTCTCTGTCAGAATTCCTGGAGCGGTGCTCATTAAGGGCAGTCCGGAGACGGCAAAAAGGCTCGAGATGGAAAGCTGTTTTCGAAAAGTCTGCTCGACGACTCGCTCAATGCCCGGAGCTACTTTAATAGAGAACGGCAACAACCTTTCGCCGAAAATAAACCGTTCGCCACAATGACTTCAGAAGCCCTTGATGAGGTGCGACGTTGTGCTGCTTCAGACGATAGTGACCTACATAGCTGAAACAGGGAGCCAGATTCACGGGAGAGCGTTCTGCTTTTAGGTTACTGAAGCCGCACTGGGATTGGTTTTAACGTTCAATGCTGAAATTTCACTACAAGGCGGAAAAAGCCTGGTTTTGCATAAAAATGCTTTCTGAAAAAAACGGGAAATACAAAGCATGCTTAGAAAAGAGCAATAGATAACTGAATAAAGTTTAGTACTGGGTTTTATATTAGTGGGACGAGCTGGAACACGATCACTAATTTAGAAATCATGTACAGACGATGATATACGTAACGTTTGATCCGGTCTGAACCCGAAATCCACTAAAAAAAAAAAAAAAAAGAAAGGCAGGTTTGGTTGATTGGGCCTTCAAATATTTCCCTTGTCTCACTGCTTTTGATTTGAAAAGTCAAGACTTGAAGAGATGGCCCCTCCAAAGTGCCAAAACAGTCCCGAAGTCACTCGAGTAAATTCCCCAAACCGTTGGACAGCCCTGCCTGGAAAGACCGAAAAAGAACCGAATAAATCTGCACTTACTATCACAAAGAGAACCTGTGTCCATTTCACTGCAGGAGCGAGGAAACCACTTAGTTGTGCAACTACTCGGCGGAAAAAAAAAAGCTCCCGTTTCCGAAAAGTCCCTCATCCTTTGCCAAGTTCGAATCGTGTGAGCGTTTCAAGTTGTGAAACGTGGTCGAAAAAACGTTCCTGAGAGGTTTTTTCGGGGGGCCGGGAGCCGGGAGCCGGACGCGCGGGCCTTGGGCGGATTTACGATCGGCCGTTACCTGATTGGATTCTCGATTTTGGTATGTGCAAACACGGAGACGTGCTGGAAGGGCCGCGAGCTGGCGGCGCGGCCGGGATTTAAGCCGCACAAAGCCGCCTTTTCATCGAAACCCTGCCATTTTGTGAAAACGATAAGGCGAACAGAACTCGCACGGAACTCGGCTTCCCTTCCCAGCACGTCTTCGGAGAGAGTAAACAAACGGAGAGCGAGCGCGTAGCAGTCCCGGGCATCGCTGTGAGGATTTTCAACTCGTGGGGGGGAAAAGAAGGGCTCTTTGTAAGCGAGCGCGTGCGCGCCCCCGTGCATCGAACGCAACTTTAGCAGAGCGAGGGACGGAGCGGCGGAGTTGTACTTACTGTCGTGAATTAGGGACGCTGGCCACCGAGGAGGGAAAAGAATCCGTTCTTCTCCTGATCCGTTCCCGTTTTCGCCGCTTTCTGTTTTTTAAAAAAAAAATAAATACCGATCATAAAAAGGTTTTTTTTTTCCTGGTCGCAGTCGCTTTAAAGAGGCCCCCTCGTCCACTGCTGTCAGCCAGGGCTGGGAAACCGGCTTCTGTGTGCTGTGCAGCTGTGTTCCTCTCCCGCACCCTCCTCCTCCTCCTCCCTCACTCCCTCCTTCCTTCGCTGCTCCGGTCCCAATACAATGCACTTCTGTACCACGGGGCTCAAAGCGCGCCCGGATCGCGGCTCGTCCTGGAAACGGGATCTCGGCGCGCGAGCCGAGTTTCGGGAGCAGGAACGAAGCCGGGGGGGGGGCGGCGCGGCGGCGTCGGGTTCCGCGCTTTCAGGCGGCAGGTTTGAGTTCGCGCCGCTCGGCTTCCTCCCTCCCGCACATTTTGTGGAATTGCTGCTTTTGGAGAGTGGGAGGGGACAAGGCGATGGCTCCCAGGCTGAGGAAACTGCGCGTAATCCCTACCGGCGGAAACTTCCTCCCCGGCGTTGGGAACGAGCGACGCACGGCCCGTCTGAGAGAGCAGGAATGTGAGGGCTGCTCTCAAAGAGGCCCAGCTAGACAAGGCTCAAAGTCACTTCAGCGTGACCTCGAGGTCACGCAGACCAAGTTTGTGTGCCGGGGAGAAGAGGGTTGAGGGGGGAAGGGGCTTTAGAAGGGGCCCCCCGAAAAAGCTCTTCATGTCTCTCGGGTAAGAGCTCCGACATGAGAGGAGGAACGAGTAAAAGAGCCCCAATTTCTAATTATACTCTGCACTTCTATCTGGGTTAGAGCTGAGATTTGAGCGCGACAGAACCCGGATTGAAAGGAGTAACACGCACAATGAGGTCGTAAGAGGAAAAAAAAAAAATACTATTGGTGCCTTAAAAGCGGCGTTGTAAACTGGATAAAATCACAACTGAAGGGCAAAGATAAGCCTCTTAACAACAAGAAGTTCCTCTTGCATGATATCACACATTTCTTCAAAAACGCTTTGTATATGGATGCATGGAAATTTCATTAACAGCGAAGGGGAAAAACCAAGAGCACCACACACACAGTTTATACCTTTAACAATAAAAAGTGTAGTTTAGCTACACAATTTATAGCACACACAATAAAACAAATAACACACGACACAGCGCGGTAAGAGGCTTATGTAAAGCCTTTACCTCCCTAATTATGCAATTATTAATATTTATTATTAATTATTAATAACCGGCTGGTCCGATTAAACGAACATGCCCTATGTTACAAGACGGGACGTGCTATGTAACGTATTAAATGTTTATT
>JAVSBV010000043.1:5981739-5994603 GCA_033117975.1 Parotocinclus spilosoma | reverse complement strand
CCAACTGTGGCAGAGGTGGGATTTGAACCCTGGACCTTCTGGTCCATAGTCCAGTACCTTAACCACTAGGCTACCACTGTTTCCTTACCCATTTCTTTGGTAATTAGACAGATGCTGCACAAGAGGTAGGAATTAGACCCAAGTCTCCCTTTTAACGCTTTCTGATTTTACGTGAAGGCCACAACCGTCGACTCCGGCCATCTCCAAAGCGTCTTTGCCCACCCGGCTTCCACCGGAGCGTTGCAGACGAGGACCGGGCGCAAAAACACAATGACCTTTGTGAATTATTTAGTTTATTGACCTCTGCGGGGATTTAATATGAAGGTCGTTTCCTGCTGTCGGAACGCGTGCCAGGGCGGCCTCAGGTGACACGGGCAAGGTCGCACGTCTGCCTGCGGTTAATAATATATTTGTCACCCGCCGTGCATTAAGGTGGCGCGCACCTCTCTCATCCACTTGATTAGCGCCCGCCAATGAGAGCTGCCAAAGATGATAAAGTAAACACTGGCTTAAGAAGACGTGTCAAATGTCCCCTGCCATCGCCCTCTCTCTCTCTCTCTCTCTCTCTCTCTTTCTCTCTCTCTTTCTCTCTCTTTCTCTTGCCCTAACGCGCCGCTATCTTCCAAACCCGAAGAAGGTCACAGCATCTGCTGAACAAACAGATCGGCTCGGGATGGGACCCGTGACGGTCCTGCTTGAACGTGCCAGAGGTGCGGGAGCGAGGTTAATTCCTGACCGGGCTGTCTCAGATAATCATCGAGCTCCATTAGGATGGCTGTTTAGCTGGTAACACAGCAAAGGCCGCATGAATAATAGATGTGGAAGGGAAAATGCCTTGTAGCGGGAGGGTAAATATTTTGTGACTGTGCGCTGTAATTAGATTGGTGCGAACAGGGAGGCGAAATGGAAGGTCTAAATCTTTAAGGCCGTCCAGGAGCAATGCGCTACATTATTGATTTCATTATATTAAACGCGGAGATGATGGAAGGTCTCTGCAGGCCGAGCTGAGGGAGGCAGGGTAGCGGGTCATGTTCAGTTCATCAGTGGCAAAGATTATTTGCATGGTCGGGTCACGGTGAAATGATTTTTAACTGCCCGGGAGACACAGATAATCGGTCTTATGGACGCTATTGGTATAACTCTAGCCTGCTTGCTCCGGGACCTCCAAATGGACCGTAAAGGCGCGACGTTTTTTAGATGCAAGAGCATTAATAAGGTAGGGCACAGGCTGTTTAATTCTAAAAGTCATCTGGTCAGGGACAAGACCTCGGGTAGCCCAGGAAATCTGGGAAACAGATTTGGTTCATCTGTTGAGAGATGCAGATAAAGATATAACGGTGGTGGCCTAGGGGTTAAGGTATTGGACTGTGGACCAGAAGGTCCAGGGTTCAAATCCCACCTCTGCCACAGTTGGGTCCCTGAGCAAGGCCCTTAACCGACAATTTCTTGGATTGTAAGATTGTAAGTCGCTAAATGGCGTAAATATAAGCACAGCTGTTTGATATAGTAATTGTAGCACGGTTTAAATACGAATATTGACAGAAATCAGGTTCAGATTCGAAATTGGACTTCTCCAGGCATTCAGGAGCCTCTTATTGGGACATAAAGCAGAATTCCTGGTCAGAAGGGGTTTTGGTCTCATCAGCCACTGCTGTACAATCACCAGCTTGAGAGGGATTTAAAAATAGATCGTCGCCCACACTTCAAATGTTTAGAATCGAAGGTACGCTGCCGTCAGCCTCGACCCTGAGGACAGGTTGCAGCTGGAGAGAAGACTGTTTCCAGGGTCAGGGCTTGTTTTGTCTTCGTCCAGTTTTTCACACAAGGCACGGGGGGTTGACACACACAAGTCTACACGCTGTTTTCAGATCCCTGTACGCACACACACACACACACACACACACGCACACATGCAAGGGCTGAATCTTTTTTTTCCGACAGACCTCGCTGCTCTGTGGGGTGTTAGGATCTCCTCGGAAGAGGATTGATCCAGCCTCACTGAAGCCCGGATGGAAAAGGTCAGGAGCCCCATGGGGAACAGGCTGGACCTTCTTTGTGCTCTCACCATGAGCTTCAGCTCAGTCATGGGGCGAAATAGAAACAGAAATAATACACTGACAGTTTAGGATGAAATTGACTCGACCAAGTCACTGAACTGAACTGGACACGAATGAGTCCGGATGCAAAAAACATTCCAACCGAAAGATCTCAAGCTCTGGTTCCATCCACTGTTCCTACAGAGGGCCACGGTGGACGCTCGGTAGAGCGGTTAAACCTAATGGAGGCATTTTATAACCCAAAAGCAGGGGGAAGAACTGAAAGCGATAGGTGTAGCCAGTAGTAAGATGGTAATAAGCAAGCAAACAGGTAAGGGCACTGCCGACAAGTAATAAAGACCAGAAAATTCACAGCTCCGGCCGAATCCGGGAAGTCCGCCGCGGAACAACTTGACTTCCAAACGAACTCAGCTCCTGTGCTCATTTGCAGTGAGACACCGCGCTGTATTAGCAAATAAAAGAATATCGATTTGGCCACTAACAGTTCGGTGCCCTGTTCATTGATCACAGCCTGGCATTGATCATTCCGAGGCTTCAGCTGCTAGGTCTTACTTATTAGCTCAGCCTTTATGGCACTCATGTCCCTGTAATGCTGTCTGCTCTGACCTCTGCCAGGACGGGGTTGAGACTGCGCCGCCGAGGCAGCACGGAAATGGAGCGGTGAGCTGCAACAATCTGGGGTTTCGGTACTTTGATGCGGCAGGGCTTAGGGGACGGTACGATAAACCTGAAACTTTTGTTTGAAGGAAGTTAAAAAACAAACAAGAACCAGTGGACCAGTTTATATATACAGGTTTTGACAAATAAAGGAGTACTACACACAATAGGACAGGCGCATACAATTACAAACACTGTTTACAGTTTAAAAATGAGTAAAGCCACAGTGACAGTGGCAGGGAAAAAGACTCAAAAAGGTGGAGAATTAAATGAATTTATCTAAGACCAGACTTTTTTAATTGCTTGTTCCTCGGATGTCCCTACTTAAGAATGTACTGAGGAGAAAGGAAAAACAAAAAATGAAATCTTTATTTTTCAGCACTTTTCAATTTCTCGAGGACTATGTGGTATCAATACAAGGAAGGAGGAAGAAATAAAAATAAATGTTTATTTAAAAATAAAATTTAACCTACAATTAAATTCAAGTGAATATGGAAAAAATTAAATGAACAGAGCAATACCGTTGGCTCTCCATCAGAGGGAGGTAAAAATAAAAAATAAAATCTTTATTTTTCAGCACATTTCAATTTCTCGAGGACCATGTGGAATCAATACAAGGAAGGAGAAAGAAATAAAAAATAAATGTTTATTTAAACTTAACATTTATTTAACTTACAATTAAATTAAAGTCAATCTAGAAAAAAAATAAATGAACAAGAAAACCGTTGGCTCTCCACCGGAGGGCAGAAAAAGCTAAAAACATTATTATTTTTTTTTTAATTTATTTCAACCGTTGGTGCTGCGGCAGATCGGAGAAATACCCCCCAAAAAATTATTATTTTTTGTATCCTTCGAAATATGATCGTCGACGGATCTGCCAAACAAGCAATAAAAAAAGTCTGGCCTAAAGTTTGTATTTACACTTTTAATAAAGACGCAAAGGAGAATGTTTTTAAGAATACTATCATTAAAATGACTACTACATTAGGCACAATGTCATATGAGGATTATAATTTAGACCCAGAAACCATAAACAATGGTGTAAATGAATCAAATATTGACGTAAAGACTATGGGAACGTAAATAAACTGTATAAAGAAAAATAAAATAAAGACTGTGGTCTTCGAGTTGCATTCGCTTCGGCCCAAGAGAGGGATTATGAAGTTACAAAAAATCTGGTAAACACGTCCCCCTTCCTCCAGATGTTACCGGATCTCATCTCGAAGCGAAACGCGGTGTTGGATTTGGTCTGTTGATATTTCTGCGCATTTGCTGCTTGCAAGGGTTCAGCAGTGAGCCACCCAACTCAAGCGATGGGTCAATCAACAGATTCTGTGTGTGTGTGTGTGTGTGTGTGTGACGAAGCGGCGAAGAGGAACCGAATCAATGTGCCAAAGTAATCACTGAGTGGAAGACGCCGGTGAGCCCGGGGCCAGCGCGATACTTACCTGAGTTTGATTTCATGCATCAGCGGACGTAACACAAACAGAGCGAGCGCTCACACGCGCATGGACAAGTGTACCTCGAACGGCGCCCCGCTGACCTGCACTGCAGCTGATCTGCTGCTTCCACACACACACACACACACACACACACACGCAGTACCTGACTGACCTCACACTCGCTAATCCTGCGAGACTCAGCTACTCTACAGCGAGTTCCTCGACGATGATGACATCATGGGCAATCCATAAAACACACTTTCAATGTCATGTGCCGAGCGAGACAGGAAGGCGAGGACACGGCCGCACTCGAGCGGTGGAAATAATGAGACCGAGTCGGGCTAAAATTAATCCCTTTCTCTGACCTCCAGATAAGCATGTATCCTTCAGATAATTACAGTCTTACGCCAAAGTTTGAGCACACCCCACCGGTTTAAATAAACCATCAGGACCCCACAGCTACCGAGGTTTGCGGGTTCGATTCCGTGGAGTCTGCGTGCCTCGTGGCCACACCAGGTCAACGGGTCACTCTAAAGTGGGAGTCTCCAACATGATGCAGCTTAGTAGAGTTTCAGTTATTACGCATTAATCGAAGGCAGTTTTTAATCCTGTTTCAATTTCTATCCAATCAGATGCAAAGACGTCCCAGCCCCGGTCGACGCCTGATAATCCGATAAATGCCAGAAAATCGGATTGCCATTAATCCGATCAACCAGTTTGCACGCACTTAAGTAATCGGATCAATTGAAATTCTTAATATAGGCATATAGTGAGGTTTCTGAATCTCCACAGATTGTTTGGCAGATGCCTAGCACGTGTTGCATTCCCCTCCAGGGTTGCCAGATCAAGCACCTGGTTTATGGAAACAAGCCCAAAAGAACTGAGGTTTGTTAAAGCAAGCAGACCTGGCAACCTTGTCATCCTTTTTCCCCTTTTCCCCAATGGTTTATCGACTTTTGCACAAGACTTGGGCACCTGAGTTTCTAAAATTATTTCTGCATAAAATTATTCTGAATAGGTTTCAATCCTCATTTCATCTCGTTTCAATTTCATCAGTTTCTGGAACATGATTGGGGTCAAAATAGCTCTAAATTCTTACACTCGGCACTACACGCTTACTTGGCGTTCCTTGGGTGTACACTCCAGAGTCCAAAGTCGGCTTGTTTTACACCATTTATCTGCATTGATAGCTAGATGATGAAGCCTGCACTGAAATACCAAACTGATTTCTCATTACCTGCCATTTCCATTCCCTCATGAAGTGCACGACTGGCTTTGCACAAACAGCTCATTATTCAAATAACCGCCTTCTCCATTTACCAGTAGCAGAGGCCAGCAGCTAAATCCAGTCTCCAAAATTTCCATTAACCTCTAAAAACTCACAGTCTTGCAAACGGATCCAGGATCGATGCCACTTTTTTTTTTTAAACCAGCCCACCTTATATGGGCAGTTACACATCACCTATAAATACTCTCCCCTTTTTGACCATAGGAAGTTTTTTCCTTTCGTGAATATCGCAATCATTTTTGCATTTTAAATATTGACCTTCGTTTACCTGACGGGAAAAGTACAAAAAGCTCCCCAGCAGGTGGAGAAGTGACTCACGGTGGGCGTTTATTTGTTAAACAAATGCAAATCGTCTCATCGCACCCAGCACTGTGCTAACAAAAGGCACAAAGGTTCAAGTTTCGCCGTGCGGGAGGAGCTTTAGCAAACTGGAAGGAAACACTCGAGCAGTCCCTAGGCTGGGCGAGTACAGCCTTTGGTCCGGAATGTCACATCTGTGGTGTGAAGTGTCGTTAACAAGGTGCCAGACGTGTGTGTTGATGGCCGGAGGGGCTAAACATGGTCACTGGAGATCACCCCATACTGTTTTTTTTATTCACAGAGTCTCCCTTAATGTGGCCTTGGGTTTTAGGAGCGAATCATGGATGGCTGAGGTGCTACAGCGAGAACGAGATGTCTTGGTCGTGTCGTTTGTGTTAGTGTCCAAAAGATGTGGATCCAAGAGATCCACTGCCACCCCGGCCCCTGGTGTTATTGGGTTTGTCTTGGGTCAGCAGACTACAATCAGAAGGTACAGATTTCGGTGGACCCTTGAAGAAACTGCTCAGATATGAATGAACCATTCCACCACTAACAAGAGGTCGTTACCGTGCCTACATTTACACCGGGCACAGGGCACCAATTAAGGCTTTTGTATGCCCTTGAATGCCCCTAAATTTCCAACCCATGTACAAACGGTTCCAGAGTATGAACAAAATGGCCCGTGACTCCTGCACCTCATGGCTGGGACAGGTCTGGGCTCACTTGGCCACTTGACTTGCCCAGCTGCATTGGAAGACATGGGTCTTCTGGTTTTCAGGAAGATCTTGAGAAGATCAAGGAAATCTAGGGTTTACTTCCTCTGAGCTTTAGCATTCCTTAAGCCACCACAGGGCCGGACCGACGTGTGACAACTCACGCTTCCCTACGTCCTGTTCTTAGTCGCGTTTGCCGGATGTGTCGTGTTATTAGATTTGATCTGATCTCCCCACTGCTCCCTGAAGCAGGACCCGACTGTCAGTGGAAGTTTTTTGCATCGTGTTTGTGAAAGCTCCAGAACAGCTGAGGGCAAGAAAGGATGTGGGAGAAGGATGAGAACGTGAGGATGATCACTGCAGGACATTCGGCCTGTGGGCTTCATTTTTCTGTCCAGAGCAAACAATCGAGAGGAGACTTAAACGAGACAAACAACTGATGCGCTTGATAACCCGGATGACCTTGGCGACTCTATCCTTTCGTCTGCGAATAGTTGTCTTCGAGGAAAAGGGTCAGCTTTGTGACGTTCCTCGGCTATTGAACGTACGTCCAAGCCATTGTTTTCCTGCTGTGCTCCTACACTCGATCGGACATCACACAAATCAGCGCCTGGAGTAAAAATGAAAGTCAGGGCTCGGCAGGAGGCAAGGTGACGGGGAGGGGCCGTTTCTCTGGAGAGCTCTAAAAATTGATGTACACTTGTCGGTGACCTTCAGATCGGGTCAGGAGACCGAGAGAAAGAACACGTCAAATTCATTTATTTCTTCGATCCCAGGGATCCCAGGGATGGACAGACAGACGCAGACCCATGAGATCGCAGGGAGAAGATGCAAATTCAGCATGTGTTGAGTCCAGTCCCTGGCATCAAAGCAGGCATTTCTAAAGCTGTGAGACAATGAAGTGGAAATGGACCTGTGGAGACATGGAGAGAGAAGAGCTGGAAAAGTACCTGAAGCAGGCCAGAAAAAAAGTGTGTGGGAATTTTTGCAAATCTACTGTATTTAAATACTTTCAGTGTGTAACCTGGGTTTGAATACCAGAGCTTGTCACCAAAGGGCTTTGTTTTGTAATTAAGCCGTTTAGTCCCAGTGGCTCTATGGCAAGAGCCGCCCACTGCATATGGAAGGTCCAGGAACTGGTATGCAGTGTGGGAAACCAAATCCCTTTCCACGCCGTTTCTCTCCTGATGCTGTCCCTTTATCTAATACATGACCTGGAATAATTAGTTTCCTTCCCTCCGCCTAGAAGATAATTACCTGGTCCTGGGTGAATTCTCATTAGGGTGAACTGACCTTGAAGAAGAACACGCACCATTGACGTCTTAGCCACGGAGTGGAACCGGCTCTCTGATCAAACCGACCGACCCAGAGCCAACTGAAATGGAAAAGCCAGTGGAAGTTCAGGAAACATGGAGGTGGACTACAAGGGCAAGTTCTGTCAAAACCTCTCTCCGTTTCTCGTCTCGGTTCTCGTACTTTCTAATGCACATGAGCTCGATGGTCCGGTCACTGTCCATTACTCATTTAATCATTAAGTGCCGCCCTGAAGAAGACTTTGCATGTTTTCCCTGTGCCCACGAGATAAATTGGGGAGGCAAAACAAACCTTGTTTTGGCATTCGGTGCGTTGGCTATATATTCTTTGGCTGACACAAAGGGCTCTTTGGTAAAGGATTTGGCTAGATTTAATTTAGTGAAACGATAATTGGTCTAATACAAAGCACCCAGCAGCACTAATCCAAATGTATGCAAAAGTTGTGCCCCTGCCAACACTGCATGTTCGATGAGAGTCAAAGGCTCCCACGTGCCACTTTCTTTACATTTATTCCAGGATGGGACAACGATGGGCTTCGGTGTCCCATCAGCACCCCGAAAAAAACCCATTCTCACGTCTAAGAGGCTTTAAAAAAACTGCGATGATGCTATGAGTCACGCACAGCTGCGAACGAGAAACCCTCACGTTGGGGGATTCAAGCCCACGCGCGCCAGAGGAATACGAGCCGGCGTTCGGAGAAGCCGCGGGGCCCCGTGCTGTACAGCTTTCACGAGAACAAGGGCGGAACGTGTGCCCGCAAACGGCTTTACGACGCCGTCCTGTCGAAGTACACACGGTGACAAACGCACGTTCCGGAGCAGCCCGTGGAGGATTGACAAGAAGAGGCGTTTCATACAGCACATACTGGGTGGGAATGAATCCAGGGAATTGAACATCTTCCCCAAAATCATCTCGTTTTTACAGTCTGGGCGCTAGAGAAAGTGAAAAGAGCTTTCCAGCTATTAAATCTCTGTTTCGAGTAAACCGTTCCTTTTGTTTAGTCCCAAATCTGTTTTTTTTTTTCCCACCCAACTGACTACACTAATTAGAGACTAAATAAGGACTGGTGAGCTTTCACAAAAATCGTTACCGTGTGACATTTGTATTGCAAAATCTTTCATAAAAAGCTTCGGGCTTGGCTCCCGAGCATTCCTGAGCCTTCTGACTAAGCAAGTCCTGCATGGTTTCATGGGGGACATATTTGGTGTCAGAAAGATGCACAACCAGGGATGATTTGAGGTGTCGTTTGTGCGCCGGGTGCCTCCGGAGAAAGACAAAACATCGATCCATCACCAATATCTGTGAGAAACAACCTCATATATCATGGCTCAGGGGAATGGAGCGCTACCCTTTACCGCCACAGATCCCTACCAGATTTAGGGCATCTTGAAGGCCAGCAACCTGATAACCTTAGGCCAAAAAATGTGGAAATATAAGGAACGGGATGATTTTTCTCTCCTCCGGGCCCCATGTTCGTCCTCACCCGGGCCTCTCGCATGCCAGAGTCAACCTCTGAACCTCGCCCGTGTTCGCAATCCGAGCCACAGGGTCGTGACCTGCGGACTTCTGTCGCGACCCTTCTGAACACCCGACGCCCTTCAGTCAGAAAGTGAAACAGTTCGAGCGACCTCTCGTTGCCCGCGCCACAACGGTATGCGAGTGAGGTGACCCTGAGCCACCTTTCATTAGCTTTCTTTTATTTTAGCGCCGGCTCCCACTGCTTTATCAGCACATCAGAGAGAGAAAAACAAAAGAAGGGAGGAAGATCCGAGTTTTAACCAGACACACTCCTGTTTTACCTTCATCTTTTTTCAGTTTTTGCTGTTCCATTTCCTTACCTTTTCCTTTTCCTTTAAATGTGTCTACATTTGGGTCTAAAGTTTCCCCAAAGATAGAACTAAAAGGAATTAAACAGGCAAGGATATCACAATCCAAACTCCAACTGGAATCGTTACAGCCCAAAACCAAACAGGCAAACTTTTTTTATTGCTATTGCTATATTTGAAGAATAAAAAAAAAAATATGTGATTTTTCTTTGTATTTTTCGGATCCGACGCAGCACCAATGGTTGAAAAAAAAAAATTATTAATTTTTTTTTTAGCTTTTTCCGCCCTCCGGTGGAGAGCCACCGGTTTTCTTCTGTTCAATTAATTTTTCCAGCTTCACTTTAATGTAATTGTAGGTTAAATACATTTTATTTTTAAATAAACATCTATTTTTATTTCTTCCTCCTTCCTTGTATTGATTCCACAAAGCGAAATTGAAAAGTGCTAAAAAAATAAAGATTTATTTTAATTTTTTTTCCCTCCCTCCTCAGTAGATTCTTAAGTAGGGACATCCGAGGAACAAGCAATTTAAAAAGTCTGGCCTAATAATAAATAGTTTTGGGCTCAGTCCACCATAAAGTTATAGAAGCTCTGAGCTCATGTGTGTACTGTATGTCGTCTTGTGTTTTAATGCAGCAGGCTGATCTTTTAACCCAGTGCCCCAGGGCTAAACGTGCCCCATGCCCCGAAATGTTGGTCATGCACGGCCAGTCTGGAAATAAAACCGAGGTTGTGACCACGCTGGCCACGCTCCATTTCATTGCGTGGCTTGGTGAGGTTTTACTTTATGCCATTTTGGTTCCTTTTTTCCTGGGAATATTTATTTAGAGATCAACATTACAGCTGAATTTAGTGCCACCTTCAGCATGCACAAATAAGGGACACTCAATTGGCCCAAAGCATCCTTCTGAATTAAAAAAATATCTCAACATTTGAACAGCTATTTGCCTCTTTTGGACTGACGTGCACTTACACTCTTAATCAGGGCAATACCTGGCATTTAAACGCACTCAGAATTAGCCTGACTCGGACCTTTTGCCACTTTATGCCCCTGTTCTAACAGTTTTGGGGACTAGATTAGAAGGAACTAACCCTCCTGACGATTCTCTCTGTTTGACTACTCACTATTATTTTATTCCTACTACTAAGCTGATCCTTTCTTATATAATACAGAAAGATCCTGTTTTAAGGAACTGGATGGGCTAAGCTGCTTCAGGAAATCATTAAGATATCTCCGAGCTAAATATAAATACTGTTCTTGACTGTAATACCAGATCGTGTCTCATTTTGCATGTGCAGAGAGTCCCGTAATTCCAACCCAACGCACCGGGTCGGGTACACGGCTCGTGTTTGTGAGTTCGCATGCACTCACGTACGCTCAGCAGCTTTTCCCACTGCCCCCTCTGTGAGCTTTGACCCCGAGTGACCCAACATCACGAGCCGGCCTTTCATGGCCAGTAGGAGGGAGACGGTGGGAATAATTACACGGCGGGTGCGGGCTGTAAAAGTGCTCGTGCTTAATGATGACAAAGCACTGGCGATGCTTGTTGTCTTTAATTGGGCTGTTTTTCGCCTCTTGGTGCTGTTTTTCATGAGTAGGCAGCGTGAAGGCCGTGTGTTTAGCCCCGATTGCAGCAGCGCTGACGACGCGTAACACCGAAGCTAATGTGTAAAGTCTATCCTTTGTGATATTCAAGTAACTCCAGTCAAGTCATACGAAACGATGACCCTCCATTCGTCTAAAGCCGTGTCAATCAGAGTTGGTCAAGCAAGTCTCAAGCCCTTAAATCTGGCTCAAACCTCCCAACTGGCAAAACATGTCACAGTTATTAAGGATTGTGTAATAAAATTGATTTCCGTCTTCTATCGATTTGCACTTTGAAATCAATAAGAACAAAGAGCAGGGAAACATTTGGCCTGATCATCACTTGGCTCCTGGAACCTGAAACTCCTACACTTTAACCAGTGGCTCTGTTCCAGCTGAACTGATGTGAAAAGCGAAGGCGAGCAGCTCCAACAATTTACGAATAACCCATCAAGGGCACAGAAAATCAATGGGTCCCGGTCTAGCCGCCGTCACCGGTGAATTTGGAGCATTATGGCTATCCACATTGATCATCCTGATCAACACCTGTGGCGATTTTTTTTTACTTTAAAATGTATTTTACCCTAAATGTCCTCTGATTTGGATACTGAAACAAAATGCTAAAGCGTTTATTTTTGACCAAAATCATCACGTTACTACAATAGTAAAGTGTTGGTCCAGGTATCTAGTACAATGGCAGCAGCGCCCTCAAGTGGAGAGATTATTAAAGTCAGCTTAAAATCCGCAAAAAATATTACATTTTGCACTTCTGTTCAGAGCGATGTACGTGATAGTGTGTAATTCAGGCCATTATGACCAGCCATAACTCAAGGTACTCAAGGGCTTGGCATTGAAACCTGAGCATCGTGGTCCCGTAGCTTAGCTTCTGCTCACCAATCTGCTAGCTGCTAGCCGTTTCTGTCAGTGTCTCTCAGTCCCCCCTCAAGGGTCCACGAAATCTACATTTAAAAATCTCACACGCTCTGGTTACTTTCAGGATTAAACCTTTCTCTGTTCCTTATAATACTCGCTGAGTATGAAATGACTAAGTACACGCTGACTGACTGATACCAGTATATAACCCTACTGAAAAAAAACCAGACCAGAATGATGCTGGTTGAACATGTTTTTGCTGGGGTTGCTGGTGTCCAGCATATAATGGTCTTTGCTGGTTCTTGGATGGTTGTGACCAGTGCATGCTGTTCTTTTCTGGGTATGCTGGTGACTACATGCTGGTTGAACAACAAAACCAGCGAGATCATACTGGGCAACCAGCTTTGCCAGCAAAACCAGCACCACACCAGCTTAAACCAGCATGGATCTGATGCTGGTCAATGCTTGTTTTTTTAGCAGGGAAGACATGTTATTTTGATCTTCTATAGGCACCAACCCTAAGCTGAATTAGCTGTTAAATGACTGCTACAATTAAAAAAATAACAGTTCAATCCAAGCAGGTCGGATCCCTTTTCGAGTCTTGGTCCTCCTATCCTTTTGGAACGTTTAGGGACTTTATCCGCTATCTCATTATGTCCCGATCCTAAACAGCTGAGCCATGACCTAGCCATGGTCTTACCGTGCGCCCCAGAGATAGCTGGTAAGATCCGAGGGATCGGTACGGGCGGGTAACCCCCGGAGGTATTTATTTATGTAGGGGCACTTTTGAGGGTTTTCCCGTTCCGCAC
>JAVSBV010000043.1:5870692-5886484 GCA_033117975.1 Parotocinclus spilosoma | reverse complement strand
AACATATTAAATGTTTATTAAACCTTTATTGTACGATTTACACGTATAGCGAACGTACAAACAAGAAATACTGTTACGAATTTTGTTCATTGAAAAATAAATTTGCTAATAAGTTTTTTCGAAACGATCTACAACACAATGTATAGGTACTCAGCAAGCGAAGCTTAATACTGTAAAAAAACAAGTTCTTACTAAATTCCACTCAACGTTTGAAGAACTTATTCAGTGTGATCTGACACACTTTTGCTGTGGCTAAGTGGCGACTTGTGGCTTTTTTTGTGGTAAATGGAAATGTTGGGCAAAGACCTGTATGTGGCAGTAGAGGGCTGGGGAGAAACTCGTGAGTTTTCGGGTAAAGATAAAGAGTTTCTTCACGGATATTACATACTGTACACGTTCTTTGGTCCGATTAGGCGGAATTTTGGTACAAATAAGCAAATAACATTACACGTATTTAATAGGATTTATTTTGGTACTTTAGGATTTGGTCCGAATAAGCGGCTGGTCCCATTAACCGGTGGTCCAATTAATCGGAATTAACTTGATTTATTAATTTATTTATTTATATATTGTCTAATGAAAGTGCAGAAAAATGGACTGACCTTGCTGACTGGTGGATAAATCTCTCCGCAGGTCGCCAGCGGGATGATCCTGGTGATGGCCTTCTTTTTGATCACGTACACCTTCCACTCGACTTGGGTGACGAGCGAAGCCTACTCCTCGCCCTCCATCGTGCTCTCGGCCCGCGGCGGCGATGGCAGCCGCATCATCTTCGACGATTTCAGAGAGGCTTATTACTGGCTCAGGCACAACACTCCCGAGGTCGGTGCCCCCTGGTGACATCAGAGTCGGCATCAGTCGATATCGATATACGTCACATATAAAATCAGTCATGGGTTTGATTTATAGAGTCTATTAACTCTGAGGGTGATGTAAACAGCAAAGAGATGGAAATTATCCCGGTAATCAGATTACTCATAGCATGTATACGAGTGATTTTCTAAACCGACACGGTTGCCAGGTCCACCTGTTCTAATTTCTTGGCTTTATTTGGGTTCTATTTTCCGCTGACTATGATGGGTTCTTTTTATTCTCACAGGATCTGGAAATAAACCCTGGAAATAAAGGCAGTAAAACACTCCCCTCTAAAACACAGTACAGACTTGAGAAAATGAATTATTGGATTCTTTTATATTAAGGTTTTTACCTTTTATGTCTCACATTTCTGTGAGTAGAAATCTGACTACTGCCCGAGTCCTTCGGAGCTTCCCCATTATCTGATGACTCAAGTGCACATTTCGGATTACTGACTAAATCACATTTTTCTGCATTATTAAACGTATGGAAATGCACTGGCTGTTTCTGTCAGGCTTAAAGGTTTCTTTTTTTCTCGTAAGCGAGACGCGGAGGTGGGATAAGGTTAAATTCGGTTCAAATATCGTTTAATGCAATTTTAAGTAAATAAACCTTTTATATAAGTTAGGATAAACGTCTCATAATTCTGACCAGTCAAAAGCTTTGAGGGTTCTAGACAGTTACTGGATGTGCTCTCTTGATGCTGTGTGTTCCAGGACGCCAAGGTCATGTCATGGTGGGATTACGGCTACCAGATAACGGCCATGGCCAATCGAACCATTCTGGTCGACAACAACACCTGGAACAATACGCACATCTCCAGAGTGGGCCAGGTGAACATGGTTCTGTCTGTCTGTCTGTCCGTCTGTCTTAGTGTCTTGGGGGGTGTGTGTCTGTCTTAATGTCTTTGGGGTGGTATCATATTATTATTGTATTGTGGGTATTATATTATTATTTTATTGTATTTTGGGTGGTTTATATTATTATTGTATTGTGGGTATTATATTATTATTTTATTGTATTTTGGGTGGTATTATATTATTATTGTATTGTGGGTATTATATTATTACTGTATTGTTGGTGGTATTATATTTTTATTGTATAGTTGGTGGTATTATATTATTATTGTATTGTGGGTATTATATTATTATTGTATTGTTGGTGGTATTATATTATTATTTTATTGTGGGTGGTATTATATTATTATTGTATTTTTGTATTTTGGGTGGTATTATAATATTATTGTACTGTTGATGGTATTATATTATTATTGTATTGTGGGTGTATTATATTATTACTGTATTGTTGGTGGTATTATATTATTATTGTACTGTTGGTGGTATTATATTATAATTGTATTGTGGGTATTATATTATTACTGTATTGTTGGTGGTATTATATTATTATTGTACTGTTGATGGTATTTTATTATTATTGTATTGTGGGTGGTATTATATTATTATTGTATTGTGGGTATTATATTATTGTTGTACTGTTGGTGGTATTATATTATTATTGTATTGTGGGTATTATATTATTATTGTATTTTTGTATTTTGGGTGGTATTATATTATTATTGTACTGTGGGTGGTATTATATTATTATTGTATTGTGGGTATTATATTATTATTGTATTTTTGTATTTTGGGTGATATTATATTATTATTGTACTGTGGGTGGTATTATATTATTATTGTATTGTGGGTGGTATTATATTATTATTTTATTGTTGGTGGTATTATATTATTATTGTATTGTGGGTGGTATTATATTATTATTGTATTGTGGGTGTATTATATTATTATTGTATTGTGGGTGGTATTATATTATTATTGTATTGTGGGTATTATATTATTACTGTATTGTTGTTGGTATTATATTATTATTGTATTGTGGGTATTATATTATTATTGTATAGTTGGTGGTATTATATTATTATTGTATTGTGGGTGGTATTATATTATTAATGTATTGTGGGTATTATATTATTATTGTATAGTTGGTGGTATTACATTATTATTGTACTGTGGGTGGTATTATATTATTATTGTATTGTCGGTGGTATTATATTATTATTGTACTGTGGGTATTATATTATTATTGTATAGTTGGTGGTATTATATTATTATTGTATAGTTGGTGGTTTTTTATTATTATTGTATTGTGGGTGGTATTATATTATTATTGTATTGTGGGTGGTATTATATTATTATTGTACTGTGGGTGGTATTATATTACTATTGTATTGTCGGTGGTATTATATTATTATTGTATTTTGGGTGATATTATATTATTATTGTATTTTATGTGATATTATATTATTATTGTATTGTCGGTGGTATTATATTATTATTGTATTTTGGGTGATATTATATTATTATTGTATTTTGGGTGATATTATATTATTATTGTATTGTCTGTGGTATTAAATTAGGGTATATTTCATTTAATTGAATTTCTATGTAATATTTATTTATTTCCCCTAATTTTTGGGATCAGTACATATAAAAATTATTCTCCTGAGGTACGTTACATCAGTAAGCTAAATCAATGTTATTCTTACCTGCATAAAGTCAAATGAAGGAAAGTCTGATTTTGGCATGGCATGTTTAACTTACTGAGAATTCATCTGATATTGTGGTGTGAAGATCTGCAATGCAGTTCTCCAGCCTGATGACTGAATCAGTGATCGGTTGCTTTGGACTAAGTTATGTCGGACCAAAATATCAACAAACAACGAGTGAGAATTACTTCTCTATCAGCGTTATTTAGCTGATCTGTAGCTCTAGTGATTTGCTTTTATTTCTACGATTTAAATGCCGCACATTTTCATTGCGCTTCTGATATGAATCCAGAGTGATCTGGATTTGAAAATCCACAGCTAGCCTGCCCTAGCATCACTGCTAGCGCGAGTTTATGTGACTGATTGATCATTCGTTGTGTTTACGTTCAGTTATACTGTAAATAGACCTTTATTTAGACAAATAAATAGCTGCTTTTAGAGAGTGCGCCATACTTTAAAATGGAAGCGACTGATGTGGGTAAGAGCCCCTTTATTGATTCATTTTGAATGAGTTTATGGTATGAGTTTGAGTTTATGGTATGAAACAATTGAGCATTTGTATAAGTTATAATTGCATTTCCTTGCAGAGAGAGCAAAGACATTTTGGACTCAAGTGGATGTAGACTTGGCTTTTGAGGAGTTATTAGGTTTTCTACTCTGTCTAAGAGAGAGCATTAAGAGTAAGACTGCTTCAGATAAAGGTAAACAAGCCACTCATACCAAATCCTTCATATTAGAAATTACAAGAAAGACATATGCTTACTCGCTTACAAAATAAATCTGCAAACATTTACCTTATAACCTGCTTTATAGTTGCAATAGTAAAACGATTTATTATGGGATACTAAAGTTACTGCTGTACAAATGTTTATGGGCACTATTCTCTTAAAGCTTATTTTAATATCCACATTCAGTGATCCTGTTTGTTTAAATAACCTGTTATGTCACAACAAAATATCAATTTTTCTTATGTTGTTGCTGTTAATGCTATTATTATATATTTTTTATGTGTAATTAGCATACATTTCTTATATATAGAGACATATGATGTATCTTAAGTGCATTTTAAGAGTTAAAAGTTGTAACAGAAAGATGTGGGGAAAGTTCAAGGTCTCTGAAACTTGGCATATTATGTTCTTCCTTATCATTGTGTGACCCATCAGAGTATGTCCAGGGCATGAATCTCATTCTGCAGTCGGAGGTTTCGCTGAATGCAGCCTTTCAGAATGAGTCCTTTGAGGCGGTGCTAATCAGTGAAGGTATGATCCTGCTACATATTTTGTTCAGCTGGTATTTGCAAAGAGAACTGACTGTAAGGTCATGTGCACAAATGCACATAACTAAAAGCTGTAGTAACCATTTAATCTACCTTGGGCACCGTCTTAAAGTCTTTCTATACTACCACCTATTCTTACAGAGATACTGACAGTGTCTGTATCAGACTCTCACTGTACTATGCTGAAAATTAAGGATTTTTCTGTGTCAGAGGATGCCTTACAAGAGGATACGTCAAGGTTTGTTTTTCTTTGATGAGTCTGTTTTCTTAATTTGAGCTATTATAGACGTGCTACTAAATCTTCTCCCACTTTTTTGTATAGAAGTTCAAGAAACCTGGAATCTGTTTCAGACAATTCTCAGGTGTCTTTGTCTGGTTTGAACGATGCCAGTGGGAAGGTCGACTCTTATGATTATATGATGCTGCTGTCACCTTCAAATACTATATCAGAGGACCCCTTTGCTCCTATGTCACCTATGCAGGTGTCTTATCAGCAACATGACTTTTGTCCAAGCTGTCTGCCACATCTTCCACCCCATTCTGACCATTTTTTGGGCCACAATCCCTTACGAGTGCCACTTATATGCCTCTTCCAGCGACAGTGTGCTAGGCCACGCATGTTTTCAGAAGAGATCCCGGAGCTGCGAGCAGAGGAGCCAGAGACAGACGTTCTCTACAAAGCTCCATGTGGCCGGGGCTTGCGCAGCATGGGCGATGTGGTACAATTCTTGTGTCAGACAAAATGCCTTGGGATCCTCCAACCAACCAACTTCAGCTTTAATCCACAAGTGCTGCCAGAGCGTCAGACTCAGTTGAGGCCTTCTAGTTCAACCCTGTCTATTTCAACAACCAGTTTGTTTGAGCGGGACATCAGCCGCGGTACTGAAGCAGTTCAGATCCCCATGTGTAATGAAATAGATGGTGTGCGGCCGAAGGAGTTTCGCTACCGCAAGGATCGCTGGCCCCATGGCTGCTTCCTGGGCAAAGCACCGTTTTTCTCAACTTGCTGCGACTGCATGGATGGCTGCATGGACAGTCGTAACTGCTTGTGTCTTCAGCTGTCTCTAAAGGGCGGTGCAAAACCAGAACAACTTTACAATCACCAGCGGCTAGATGAGCCAGTGTCTAAAGGGTAAGACGATCTAGCGTCACTTTTTCCCTGTTGACTTTGATAAAACAAATGGTCCATTGCTAAATGCTGTATATACAGTGTCTCCAAGTAGTATTCAACCCCCTGCAGATTTTGCAGGTTTACACATTTAAAGTTAACTTGGCATTGTGATATTTTGACTGTCGATCAGCCTGGATGTGTAAAATACACTGCAGCAAAAAATAATGTTATTTCTTTGTTAATTGTTTTTAAAACTCGTGAAAAGTTTAATCACAGGATCAATTATTATTATTCAACCCCTAGGTTTAATATTTTGTGGAAAAACCCTTAATTGCAATTACAGCTATAATTCGTTATAAGACCTGATCAGGCCGGCACAGGCCTCTGGAGTAATCTTGGCCCACTCCTCCATGCAGATCTTCTCCAAGTTGTCTAGGTTCTTTGGAATCTTGAGCTCCATCCACAAATGTTTAATTGCGGTAAGGTCAGGAGACTGACTAGGCCACTGCAACACCTTTTCCCTCTTAAACCAGGCCTTGGTTTTCTTGGATGTGTGTTTGGGGTTGTTGTCTTGTTGAAAGATAAAATGACGACCCATCTTAAGGTCCTTGATGGAGGAGTGGAGGTTCTTGGTCAAAATCTCCAGGTAGGCTGTGCTATCCATCTTCCCGTGGATGCGGGCCAGATGGCCACGCCCCTTGGCTAAGAAGCAGTCCACCAGCATGATTCTGCCACCACCATGCTTGACTGTAGGAATGGTATTCTTGGGGTCATTTGCAGTGCCATTCTGTCGCCAAACGTCACGGGTGTGGTTGGCACCAAAGACCTCGATCTTGGTCTCATCAGACCAGAGAACTTTGAACCTTGCCTCAGAGTCCTTCAAGTGATCATGAGCAAACTGTAGACGAGCCTTGATATGGCGCTTTGAATTTAAAGGTACCTTACGGGCTCGCCTGGAATGGAAACCATTGCGGTGGAGTACTGTTCTTATGGTATTGACTGAAACCAATGTCCCCACCACCATGAGTTCTTTCAGAGGCTCCCTCTTTGTTGTCCTTGGGTCAGCCTTGACTGTTCGAATAAACCTGGCCTTGGCATGGGAGAAAACTTTTAAAGGCTCTTCAGACCGTGAAAGGTTAACAGTAGTTCCATAAGCCTTCCACTTCTGAATTATGCTCCTAACTGAGACGGGTAGGCCCAACTCCTTGGAAAGGGTTTTGTACCCCTTGCCAGCCTTGTGACCCTGCACAATTTTGTCTCTGATGGCCTTGGAATGCTCCTTAGTCCTTCTCATGTTGACCATATATGAGTGTTGTTCACAAGTTTGGGAAGGGGCTTAAATAGTTGGAAAAGGCGAGAAAAAACAGATAATTAACCCAAACATGTTAAGCTCATTGTATTTATGCCTCATTTACTCCTTAATACTTGAGGGAACCAAACAGAATTCTGGTGGTTTGAGGGGTTGAATAATAATTGACCCTGTGAATAAACTTTTCAGAATTTTGAAAAACAGTAAGCAAAGAAATGACATTATTTTTTGCTGCGGTGCATTTCACACATCCTGGCTGAATTACAGTCCAAATATCACAATGCCAAATTAACCTCAAATTTGTAAACCTGCAAAATCTGCAGGGGGTTGAATACTACTTGGAGACACTGTATGTGACACATAATTGTGGACAGGTATTTCAGAAAAGAGCAGGAAATCGAGAAGCCTGCTGAGGCTGTGTGAAAACAAGCTGTGTAAGTTTTGCTCCACTCCAATCCCAATCCCCCAACTCTTTCCTCCTTAAATAGAAACCGGTTCTCAAATAGAAACGAATTGATATATCATGTACAATCAACACATACCTCTCAAGATACAGAGTGCAACATCTCACTGGCAGTTAGTGGTGGGTGATATGCTAAAAATTATTATATTCACGATAATTAAAGTCATTTTTACGATACACAATCATGATGCATGTGTTTGCAAAACAAAATGCATCAGTAGCAACAGATAAAAAAACTACTATTTACTATCTACTAATTACTATTCAGGTGATTGGTTAGTAATTTTCTTGTTAACATTTTCACAGTCTGTATGAATGTGGCCCATGGTGCAGATGTGAGAAAAGCAGGTGTCAAAATCGTGTGGTCCAGCGTGGACTCCGTGTTCGTCTGCAGTTGTTCCGCACCCGCGACAGAGGATGGGGTGTGCGCTGTCGTGATGACCTTGATAAGGGCACGTTTGTCTGTACTTATGCGGGTAAGCTTATGGTCTTTATTCTTTAATAGTGGTTGACCTACAAGGGAATTTTTAATGGTTGATGCCGATGGGGACTTAGAGTATTGTAAGTGGTAGCAGCCTATTTTTGTTTTTAATAGTAGAAAGTTGTACTGCTGGAACCAAAGCTCTCATAAATGGCCCTTTCGTCAGTGAATGCTCTCTGAATCTTCTCTCTTTGTTTCACTCAGTAATCCAAGTTAATAAGGTGCAAGTTTTAATGAAGGACCAAAGTTGCTCAGCTTTTTCTGTACAATTTTTGAATATTGGAATTGTGAGCACAGAGCTCAGTCAATGCCGATTATCTGACAATGGCATTAATCAGCACGATTAATCAGTTGTAATTTTTGAATAGCCTTGAGTTGTGACTGTATAACCTTTTATATTTAAGCTTTTAATTAAGGTTTGGGCATTGCTAACAGCTGCACCCTGGCACAGGTGTTGTTCTCAGACTTGGGCGCAGCTTAGAAGAACCACTCTCCTGTAAAAACCAGAAGGAGGAGCACATGTCAGATGATGAGGTGGAGGTGGTGGAGGAGTGGAAGCTCCCCACAGGGCAGAAGAAAACCGCTACTGAGACACTGGACTCCTCTCCTCTTTATGTCCCTGTGATCCAAAGGTCTGCAGATCAGCCCTCTGCTATGGCGGATGGAGAACAACTTGAGCATTCGGTTAGTTATTTACATACTTTCTGCTTTCCTGGAACTCAGTTTGGATTTGCAAGTTAAAGACTACAGCTACAGATTCCACTCCAAAAACCCGAGTCTCTCACAAGCACATTTATGAAATTATACTACACAAAAATAATTCAATATCCCCTAATTGTCATAATGTGTTTTTTGCAATACATAAAACAGGTATTTCAGAAAAAAACAGGGAATCGAGAAGCCATACTTATTAAACTGATTTTTGCACTTTATTCACTTAGACAGGACTAATTACACTCTTTATAATGAACAATGCAATTCATCACTGTTCTTTGTATTTACTCAAAATATGGATGTATTACACTCTTACTGTTTCAACATTGTTGTTGCAGAGTTTTTGCTAAAAAAATCTAATCTAATACTTTGAGAAAACATAATTTGAGATGGGTACAATTTGTAGAAAATCAGACTCTTTGAAAACCACCTCAGAGGGCTAATAACCTCCGTTTCTTCATATTGCTTTTCTAGGACAAGCAGGAGGAAACAAACACCTCTTCGTTACCTTCTTCCAACAAAACAGGTAAAACAAATTGTAGGAGCCAGAGAGTTTTAGTCATTTCAAACTGTTGTATAAGTACAGTGTGTTTTTCTGTAACTAAATCAGCCTGGGTAAAACTTTTTGAATATTTCCTGTGGATTTGACTCTGATTTTGACTTTGTGTTTACATATGTAGAAAATAAAAACCAGAACAATGAAGAGGTGGTGAGGAAGAGGCTCCGGTTGGAAGACAAGAAAGAAAATGAGCATTTCACAGCTCCAGATCAGACAGTGCCTGGAGGAAAGGAGGAACAGAGCTCTCAAGAGTCAATGTACTACCTAGATGCTTCAAAAGAAGGGAATGTAGCAAGGTTCATTAATGTAAGTATGGCAGTTTGCTTTGTTCAGAACCTACACCTGTTTGTTAAGTGGGTCATGTGTTTGCTTTATGTTCATAACCTGCTCTTGCCATGCTTGATGAAAGAAATTTAATTCAATTCAAACCAGGAATTTGACTTTGGTGGCATAGCAGCAATTGACTAACAGTGATCTGGGCTTGTGACCCAGCAATGCCTTTGGTGTGCCTGAGGGAGGAGACATTAGTAGCAATTCATTCTGATGTCCTGTCAAGTGAGCTTCTGTCTGCATACTGTGAATTCTATGTCTCTGTGCGACCATGATAAGGATGATCAGGCTGTGTGATGAAAGCCAAAACAGAGCAGAGAGGTTGTTACCATTTAGTTAATTCTTTTTTACAGGGGGAACATGTTCAGTGTTATACAAGCAAATATCGTATATATAATTTATAGCAGGTAGAGGCAGTCACACTTGTCAGAATTTATCTTTTAGAATTACAGAATTACGTTTGACTCCAAAACCCTAGAAATGCTTAGTAAATTATGTTTTATAACAAATACTTATATAAATATAACAATTTATCACAGGTGGGGCAGTGGTAGTTCATTATCCCTGGGTTTCCAGTGGTCGGCTTGGATGTTATACAGGCATGGCTGGCTGTCTCTGAGGGAGGTGAGGCCATTAAGTGAGAGCTGTAGAACTGCAGCTTCAAACCATACCCAGCCCTGCCATGGACTGGTGGCCCATCCAGGGTGTACTGCCACTTGTGAGCAGTGAATTATGGGATAGGTTCTGTACCCCAAGCAACCCAAACAAGAAAACAGTGTTAAAATGTGCAATATAAATAAATAAAATAATTGAGTAAAAATTTATTTATCAGTTCCAATGAGTATGTTTGTGTTTTGCAGCTCTAACATTGTTATTGTTGATTCCTACAGCACAGCTGCAATCCCAACCTATTCGTCCAGAATGTATTTGTTGATACCCACGATCCCAAGTTCCCAATGATTGCATTATTTACATCAAGGTGAGTGTTTCAGGTTTCATAGGTAATATTCTCTTCCATTGTAGGGAATTTTGGGAAACTTTAATCTCCTTTCAACTGGATTAGTCAAACATGATGTAGATTGTAGTTTGGGGAATTTTTGGCACTTCTATTCCAGTGTAGGTTTTATTCCAGATGCAGAACTGTCGGTTGTATGATTCTTCTTTCCTGTCATGCATAGTTTGAACATGGTGCCCCAGCAAGTCTGAGAGTTGAAATGTAAAAAGGTACTTCATGTTAAAGGTTTCATTGTGCAATAAAAAAAATCTATAAAGTAAAACAAAAAAAGCAATGTATTACTATATTTTTTTGGCTAGTGCCTTCCACATTGCATACACAAACGACTGGTTGTGCCTGAGACCAGTTGGTTGATCGCTACATTAGTGACCCTTTACTTGCTGGACTGGTATCTCATCCAAGGCATTCTTACATTTGTACTCTGTGTTCTCTAGGATTAATGGCAAATACTGACATGACCCTGACAAGTAAAAATGGGGTTACAATCTAAAAAATGAACATCTCGCACCTATAATTAACTATCACTTAAAAAACATCCATGTTGAGTTGATATTCAGAACACTACCAGCTTCTGGTATTTTCCAGACATTGAGTTAGTGGTTTAATGCATATGGGATTAAATACCCCATGGATTATATCAGGAGTTTAGATAGTGGAGCCTGACTTTGTTACTTGTGGTTTTTTATAAAGGATAGCTGGGTCATAGTTGCAGGGGTCTTAAAATGCCAGGGTGTCAACAGGCCCTGGTAGGGCCCTACATACATTGATACTCTTAAGGTATTGCAGAACCTATACCCGAAACTGGCCTTAAAACAAGAAAGCAATACTACCCATGGTTCGAACTATGGGTGTAAACAGGCCATCCGTTTCTGACCCACAAACATTTAACACCTGAGAGTAACCAGAGCTTGTTCACAAGAGTTTATAAACACAGCTGAAAGACTAAGTGCATTTTGCCGTTTACGTTGTTCAACCTGAAGGTGAATAGTGTGGCTAGCATACTGACTCCAAACACTTTTTGCAGTATTTATGTTAATGATCTCTGCTTTGGATATAAAGGCAGATACATGGCCCTCATCTAATGGAAGGTTCAGATAAATGTAAATTGAATCCACCACTGGGCTCTCAAAAATGGTTTCAAAATATCAGGAGACAAAACTGTGGGAATGCATTTCTGCTGCAGGTGGCACCCCAATTGAATTCCAAAAGGAAATCAAGTTCCTGGGCATGACTTCAGACCCAAAACTGACTAGAGATTAATATCTCACATTTAGGCAACAAAGTAAAAGTCCCTTCAAATGCCTAACATCATAAAAGTCTTAGCTAGAATTAAATGGAGAGCAGACTCTGCAGCTCTCTTAAATCTGTATTGAACGAAGATCCGCTCAAACATGGTTATACCATATATGAGAGGAGTCAGCCTGACATACTTGGCCAAATTAAGCCGAATCCATCATGGAGGTATAAGACTAGCACTGGGCCTTTTTAGAATATCTCCAGTACAAAGTCTGCACACCGAAGCCCATGAGCCACCAATGAAACTCAAACAAAGAACTGTCCTTGCAGTATGTCTCAACTTAAAATCATTGCCCAGAACCCAACCCACAGAGGGATTTACACCCCAGTGACACCAATCTTACTGCAGCTATCCAACTGCAACACCATTCAACCCATGGAGAAGGTAGATCTGAACAATTTCATGCTGAACCCCTCCCACCGTGGGATTTCGTAAGAGCCCTGATAACCCTGGACCCAGCCATGACCCAAAAACAGAATACATATCCTAATACATACCAGCAAGTCTTTACATCAGGGGGGAAATACACAACACACACATTCATATAAACAGCTATATTAAAACCCACAAACTATGTTGCTGCAGCTGTAATATCAGACTTTCACCCACATCACATAACAGCCAAAATGGAGCTCTATCCTGACAGCTGAAGCAGTTGCCATGACTATATAGAAATAAGAAAAATCATTTGCTCTGTCCAAATCATGCATTCAAGAACTATACACATTATCCCAGAAGCACACAATAAATCAGCAACATTTGCACAAAAGGAAAATATGACTTCAAAATATTCTGTATCCCAAGACGACACAGCATCCTAGACACAGAGCACCCCCACATGCACATACCACGTCTAAAACTTCCAGCATCAGATACAAACCTGTAATCTCAACACGCACCAGGAAATTGGCAGCTAATGTGGAAAAGTCAATTAGATACACTATATTGCCAAAAATATTTGCTCACCTGCCTTGACTCACATATGAGCTTAAGTGACATCCCATTCCTAATGGCGTTAAAGTAGTCAAGTTGGAAGAGGAAGAGACCAGCTCCAAACTGTTCCCACAAAGTTGGGAGGTTTGAATTGTCCAGAATGTTTTGGGATGCTGAAGCATTCAGAGTTCCTTTCACTGGAACTAAGGGGCCAAGCCCAGCTCCTGAAAAACAACCCCACACCATAATACCCCCTCCACCAAACTTTACACTAGGCACAATGCAGTCAGACAAGTACCGTTCTCCTGGCAACCGCCAAACCCAGACTCGTTTATCAGATTGCCAGATAGAGAAGCTGATTCGTCATTTCAGAGTACGTGCCTCCACGTCCAGTGGCGGCGTGCTTTATACCACTGCATCCGACGCTTTGCATTGCACTTGGTGATGTATGGCTTGGCTGCAGCTGCTCAACCATGAAAACCCATTCCATGAAGCTCTCTGCACACTGTTCTTGAGCTAATCTGATGGCCACATAAAGTTTGGAGGTCTATAGTGATTGACTCTGCAGAAAGTTGGCGACTTTTTCGCACTATACGTTTCAGCTATACTAACCCAGCTCCGTCAGTTTACGTGGCTGAGTTGCTGTCGTTTCCAAACACTTCCATTTTTTTATAATACAGCTGACAGGTTACTGTGGAATATTTAGGAGCGAGGCTATTTGACCACTGGATTTGTTGCACAGGTGACATCCTATCACAATTCCACACTGGAATTCACTGAGCTCCTGAGAGCGCCCCATTCTTTCACAAATGTTTGTAAAAACAGTCTGCATACCTGTGGCCATGCATGTGATTGGAACACCTGATTAATGGTGAATGGATGGATAGAGAGAGAGCGAGAGAAAGATGGATATGGATGTATGGATATAACCTGGTGTTTGTCGCTTACATGGCCACTGAATCCGATAGCGACGTTGAAGAAGCCAAATAATAAATATCCAGAGAGACTTACAATTATTACAGTCTTACAATCCAAGAAATTGGGGGTTAAGGGCCTTGCTCAGGGACCCAACTGTGGCAGAGGTGGATTTGAACCCTGGACCTTCTGGTCCATAGTCCAGAACCTTAACCACTAGGCCACCACATGGTGAATGGATGGATAGAGAGAGAAAGTTGGTCTGTTGTGTGATGTTACGAGATACAGTCGATTCCAGTTAATGGGACCACATCGGGACGCGATCGTTCTGGTCCTAATAACCGGCTGGTCTGATTAAACGAACATGCCATATGTTACAAGATGGGACGTGCTATGTAACATATTAAATGTTTATTAAACCGTTATTGTGTGATTTACACTTAAAGCGAGCGTACAAACAAGAACTACTGTTGTTTACGAACTTTGTTCTTTGAAAAATCCATTCGCAACCATGTTTTTCGAAACGATCTACAACACAATGTATAGGTACTTGATAAAAGCATAAATCCTCCCATAAATCGCTGATAAATTGCTTTGCATCCGCTAGGTGGCGACTTGTGGCTTCTTTTTCTCACGTTCTTTGGTCCGATTAAGCGGAATTGTGGTCCAAATAAGCTAATAATTTTACATGTTTGTAATAGGATTTGTTTTGGTACTTTAGGATTTGGTCCGAATAATCAGCTGGTTCCATTAACCGGTGGTCCAGTTAAGCGGATGACAACATGGTTTTACAGATAATATTTTTTTTATAATTTCCACCAAGTCCTCCTGTTCTTTGTGGAGATGTGCAGTAAATAAAGACATCTTTGGAAAATTAAGGTTCACAGGGTAGTGGATAACAAAACTTTTCTTAATTTTGTGTCTTTCCACATCTTCACCATCCCACTGTTCACGTGTGTTTAGCCAGGATTGGTCATAGGCAGTCTTTTATGTCAGTTGTCCTGTCTAGTCATATTCCACAATGGTTAACCCTAGAGCCTCAGAAACTTGCTTGTCTAACCAATAGGACTTTTAGTCAAGATCCTCAGTGACAAAGCAGATAAAACCATCTAACTTTCTCACTGTGAGTCATACTGCTCTTCTTTTTACTCTATCCAGACATAATCAAACAATTTATCAGACCTGTCAAACCATCCACTTTTATGAATATGGTTGTACAAATATTATAATTACAGACATCATTTTCAAACATTTCACTTGTTTCAGTTTTTGGCAGTGCATGACAGCTTTAACAATGGCAGGACAGCTGAATAAATAATGCAAGTGATTCACAGTTTCAAAGAGTTAGACTTGTTTATATCATTATATTTAAAAGATTTTGCATTTGATTTGAATTTTGTATTTTAACAACTCTGAAACAGCAGCAGCAGAAGTAAATTAGAAGTCCGTAGAATAAGTTGACTTCAAGAAAAAGAACACGCATGATAAGTTAGTAACTAGCTTTGTCTTAACAAGACAGGTGTTAAATTTATGCCAGCAATCTATAAAAGACCAAAAGGGCAGATATATATTTTATATTTATTATTATTTTATATTTCAGATATATACTAAATGGTTTAGTGATGTAATTAATTTAGATTTAAATGAGCAATATGTAAGGGCTTGGCTGCTGTGACTGACACCGAGTTGGCAATTGAGTTACTGTGTTTTGATCAAGTCAAAGGATTTTGGTTGAAATGGCTGACTGAAACTGATGATGACCCTATAACTGTTGTAGTGGTATACCTGCAAATTCCTGTCATGCCATGCTTTTTTAAAAAAATACATATCCAGAGAGGGGGCAGTACGGTGGCTCGGTGGGTAGCACCACTGCCTCACAATAAGAAGGTCCTGAGTTCAATCCCAGGGTGGAGAGACCTGGGTCCTTTCTGTGTGGAGTCTGCATGTTTCCTCCCACAGTCCAAAGACATG
>JAVSBV010000043.1:5851970-5863188 GCA_033117975.1 Parotocinclus spilosoma | reverse complement strand
TCACCCTAGGCTTGCTCAACTTGGGATTGGCCTTTTAAGACAGTGTAATATTGTGAAGCTGCTTTGAGACAATGCACCATTGTAAAAAGCGCTATATAAATCAAATTGAATTGAATTGTTAGAAATGCGTGATGTGATTTGAACATTTTTGACGTCTCTCACGTGGCTTGTTGTGGCGCTCAGCACTGCGGGCCCACCGTAGATATGAGGGCCTGTGTTTATCGTACGAAGAGGAAACGTAGCTAAACGAAGCTGTTTAGAGGCAGTGCGTGGGCGAGAGACCGTGAGAGAGAGAGAGAGAGAGAGAGAGAGAGACGAGGGGGGGTTGTATAGGTTGCCATGGTAACGGTGGATCAACAGCGGCCGTAGCCCAAGGGCAAGATTTCGTCTCCGAGAGAATGAGTCGAACAAAACTCCCCTGTTTCTCCAAACACACTCTCGATTCAAAGGCATCTTTTAAAAAGTGCTCTTTAGGGACCCAAACAGAATCTTACAGAAGAAAATAATACACTCCAGTTGCATCAGATCCAGTCAGGTGCTCCTCACCTACCATCTTACGCAAAGGTTTAGACGCTTGTTTGTTCAGCCTTGATCTATTTTAGCATTTTGAGAAAACCCTGGAATTTTCCGGAGACGTCCAGTGTAGGTTACGTTGTGTAGCCTGTCCTTTTCTTCGCTCTTTTATAAGCAGTACGATGTCTCCATTCAAGCCTTCAGTCTGTTTTTATCTGATCATTATCCCTATCAAAGCTTGATGCGCTGAAGGTGCTGATATTATGAGATTGAACCCTGGAGGAACGAGAGATTAATCTGGTTCATTAATCTTCTACCCTGAGCACTGGTTAATAACTTCTAATCCTGCAGTACTGCTGATAGCAGTTAGGTGGCATTGTATCGTCTCGTGACTGCTTCTACTGTATTTGTAGCAGTGGTCAAGACGTAAGAAATAACATCTGATGACTTGTGTTTACCTTTACTTTCATGTTTGGCAGTGTGAGGGGCCTGACATGCACACCTGAACACTTATACACACCTGAACCATCATACACACCCGAACCCTCACCTTAACCTTCATACACACCTGAACACTTATACACAACTGAACCATCATACACATTCGAACCCTCACATTAACCTTCATACACACCTGAACCATCATACACACCCGAACCCTCACATTAACCTTCATACACACCTGAACCATCATACACACCCGAACCCTCAAATTAACCTTCATACACACCTGAACCCTCACCTTAACCTTCATACACACCTGAACCCTCATACACACCCGAACCCTCAAATTAACCTTCATACACACCTGAACACTTATACACACCTGAACCCTCATACACACCTGAACCCTCACATTAACCTTCATACACACCTGAACACTTATACACACCTGAACCCTCACATTAACCTTCATACACACTTGAACCTTCACCCGAGTCCTAATATACACCTGAAACTTTATGAACACCTGAACCGTCATACAAATATGAACCATCACATTAACCTTCATACACACCTCACCCTTATACACACCCTCTGTTACGAGATGTGGTGGTTGGTGTTAGGACCCAAGGATGCGGAATAGACCAAATCCCACAACGTATAATAATAATGGGGAAATAATATAGAAGAACTAAAAAGGGGATTAAGAGCGGAGCGTAAAGCTCGTGAACACAAAAAAAACAAAAGGATGAAAGTGAGCGCCGCTGTGTTGCGTCCCGACTGGAAGCAACAAGCAAACTGATCGTGAGAGGGCGTCAAAGCGCTAACGAAGCACGGAGGTAGTCCGAACGCTAGAGGGCGAAGGTGAGCTCAGAAACCCATGCCGGGGTGCGTATAATTTAAACGCGCAGCCGGGTGGCCACTCTAGCCGGGGCGTGTCTCATTTCGAGAGGCCATCCGACTAGATTAAGGCTCAAAAGAGCACAAAAGGTTTCCCCTAAAAATACTAAATATTCCTCTGGGGTTCCCCCCCATACACGCCCATCGGCACTAAAAGCCCCCGGGCGATACCCACTATCCCTAAAAGTGCACGGAAGTGCGTGAGCGTGCCGGTGGTGAATGCAGATGACCTGGCCCCGGACAGCACTAAAACCCGAACCTTAATAGCAGGAGAAGCAGCTGTCAGGAATCAGGACGCAAATTGGATACTGGATATAAACCGCCTCACCAATAGCTCTGTAATGGCGACCGGCAAGGACGGCCAAACGCTCCGGGCAAAGGTAGGAACCCTAACACCCACACCCTCATTCAAATATACACCTGAAACTTCATACACACCTGAACCCTCATACACATATAAACCATCACATTAACCTTCATACACACCCTCACCCTCACACACATCCTCACCGAACCCTTATACACACCTGAATCTTCATACACACCTGAACCCTCATACAAATATGAACCATCACATTAACCTTCATACACACCCTTACCCTCACCGAACCCTTATACACATCTGAACCTTTCAAACCTTCAGCTGAATGTCTTGATCCCTTCTAAACAGACAAACTCTCATAAATTCATGAACACTTACAAACACACTTCTCACCCTTATCCTTATAAACACACAACCCCTCACCCTTACAAACACACAACCCCTCACCTGAACCGCATGCTTCCCCTAACACTGCTTTCTTCATCGGTTATCTCGGTGCATTAATATTGATGGATGTTTGGGCTCGGGTTTCTCTCACTTCCCTCAAACACAATCTTCTCCTCCATTAGGTCAGAAGCGGACGTCCAAACCCATGAAGTCTGCATGAGAGCACACAGAGAAGGAGCAGGAACATTTTTAACTGGACTGCAATGAAACACGAGACCTCTGTGAATCCTTCCAGTAATTCACTCTATTATACATACAATAACGATCATGTCTTAGAAAAAATAAAGTGAATGGGAGCCTCCGTGGATCAGCCTGTGTCAGCGCTGCTGGTCATAACTCATGACTTTAACATTATAGAGACATATATAAAAGCATATAATACAGTACTTATTGTATGTCATCACACCACTACAGTATGTATGTCATCACTTACCCTTACAAGTCAAGAGAGTATGTGAAATGTGAATGGAAGTTAATATAAACAGAATACAGATCATATATAATGTCTTAGGCCAGACTTTTTTAATTGCTTGTTTCTCGGATGTCCCTACTTAAGAATCTACTGAGGAGGAAGGAAAAAAAATCAAAATAAATCTTTATTTTTCAGCACTTATTAATTTCTCGAGGACTATGTGGAATCAATACAAGGAAGGAGGAGGAAATAAAAATATTTTTTTATTTAAAAATAAAATTTATTTGACCTACAAGTAAAGTAAAGTTCATCTGGAAAAAATGTAATGAACAGAAAAAAATGGTTGGCTCTCCACCGGAGGGCGGAAAAAGCTAAAAAAAAAATAATAATATATTTTTTTTTATATATATATATATATAAATAATAATTCAACCATTGGTGCTGCAACAGATCCGAGAAATATCCCCTTAAATTTTTTTTTTTGTATTCTTCAAATATGATTGTCGGCGGATCCGCGAAACAAGCAATAAAACAAGTCTGGCCTAATGGAGCATTACGAGTTCAATTCAATTTTATTTGTATGGCGCTTTACAATAGGTATAGTCACAAAGCAGCTTTACATTGATATATACACAAGTGTCACAAAATGAATTCCCTATAAATTCCCTAATGAGCAAGCCAATGGCGACAGTGGCAAGGAAAAACTCCCCGTGTACCTAATATGCTAAGAACTTATGGTTATATACTACATTTATGGTTTATAAAGGGCTATACATGTAACACTAATTGGAACATCATCAACAGTCAGAAATTTCAATCAATCAAAAAATTAATTAATCAATATATAATGGAATGCCTATTAATAATTAAAATACAGTACTGTTGTGGATAAACAGAGATTCTTGTGCCAGTTTTATAAAGCCTGTAGAGCTTATGTAGGTGTGACTTAGCTCTATGGTTGTTGAACTTAAGTGAAATCATTGCAACTTACCTAAAAAAAAACTTGTTCATGACTGAAAACCTATTCATATTGAGAAAAAACAAATCTTGAAGGCTTATGACAAATTAATGAATCCTGCCCTTAAGCGTTAAACAACAGAATTACCCCTCCAACACGTAATACGGTTTCACCAGGGTCATCTTCCGGTGATGTGTTACTTACCGGCGTTATATTCTTCCCAGCACCTGTGAAGGATGAAAAATAAAGACATGACATAAAACCAGCTCACGAATGGCTTTCAAAGAAAGGGCTTTAAGAACACAACACGCCCAATCCTGTCTGTTCACTCATTTTATTACAAACATCTCAAGGAGGACTTATTACAAGTGGTATATTCTCAACATGCGGATAAACGGAATGAAACGTAACACGTGGGAACCAAACGAACGCGGGAGGGCGGGGCTCGGGACGGCCCAGCCCGCTCACCAGAAATGCGATAAAAAAATCGATCGGGATGAAGCCGTAGGAGTGGGAGTCAGTGTAACGACGAAGGGTGCAGGCGTAGAGTGTCCACATTCACACCGACTCGACTCGACTCGACTCGAATGACCAAGGCGGAAAAAAGATGTGCACGTCTCAAGAAACACTTTTACGAGTTTTAAATGCCGTCACGATACGTTTTTTTTTTTTTGTTGCGAGGTTTAAAAAGCTTCACTTGCATGTACATAAAACTGTACAAAAAACATCAGGGCATCACAAGCATTTGTTCCTATATAAATATAACCAACGATTAAGGATAACATCTTTTTTTAGTTTACTCTCCTGCAAAATACACTCTCAAGGCAGCTTTAGATTTCTTTAGATCCGGGTGAATGAGTGACAATGGGGTTGGGGTCGGGGTGGGGGTGGGGGTGGAAGGGTGCAGAGCACGATGAGATAACGCTGCAAATGAAAAAGATCAAACGTTTTTCTCGACCACCACTAACATCTGGCGCAGCACAGCATACGATTTCTACCGATTTATCTTTGGAATTCATGCTAAACCGTTTGCCTGCACACACACGCACGCGCGCGCGCGCGCACACACACACGCCGGGAGGGGGGGGGGTCAGGGTTTGGGGGCTATGTACAAAAACAACTTCTAGGAACGCTAGCCGAAATACCGAAATACGGAACCACGGAGTGCGTGTCGTGAAAATCGAAACGGAATTAGAAAAAGCTTTTCACGATCCTGTCCTCAGCTACAGACACCAAACAGCAAGAGAGCACACGGCTAAAAACATCAGCTCTAAAGAAACGACGACGAGGCAAAGCTTCCGGGAGCTTCGCCTCCGAAATTTAGTGCCGTACGCATTTGAAGCGATGCGTAAACGAGTCGAATCCAAGTCGACGTGTCAGGTAGAGACCCCCTGAAATGTTCAAACTCAGCTCAGATCTCCGTTCTGTTCAAAGTCATGGATATTGGGGATGACTGGATGAACGGCACAGATGACGTTTGGTAACGGTCACGTTACTACACTAGTACGGTTTACACTTTCGCCTACTCATCAACTTGAACAAACTTGAATTTGAGAAATCTAACTGCAGACAGTGTCATTTCATTGGTCACCATGGTAACTGTTTGACTAGTCTGTGGGTACCTTAGCGCCCGTTAGCAGGAGGATTCTCCTGGAGAGGCAGAACCAAGACGGGACCCGGCAGTGACGAGACTGATCACCAACTTGAACCTGAGCTCACCAGAGAAGGGGTACAGACCAGCGTGGCCCTGCACTGGAGGTCACTTGTGAGGTTGGGGTTGTGTTTCTCGCAGTGCCGGGTTGCGTCCCTGGCCACGGTCGCTTTGCAGTTCCGTCCTTGGTTCGTGGGGTCTTGCAAACAAACCGATCCTGGTCCCAGTCGTGACATGGGTGGGAAGCCAGATATTAAAATTGATCAGTTACAGAAAGTTTGTTAAATAAAAGATCTAGTTAACAAGGTGCCACATAATCTCAGTAATGAGCTGTTTATATATATATAATAACAATTTCATAACAATTTATTATGTATTTATACTTAACATATGAGTGCACAGATTGGACCGAAACTGCAAAGGTGCAGAATCTGGTTCTTACGGTGACTCCAGAGCTTCGGGAGAAACGAAGCAGCGCGAAGATGAAACATCAGGATTTAACAGTGCCAGTGCCAGGAATTGGAAGTGCAAGAATAGGCAACATCTGGACACAAAGAATCGAAAAAGCTTGAAGCCGTAACAGCATCAGGAACTGATACCACACGTAGTGCCAGGAACCAAAACTGCAAGACTTATCATCTGCAACATCTGGACTTGATAACCCCAGAAGGGTATAACCAGGTACTGAAAAAAACAAACACGGATTTAACAAGCCGTAACTCGACAACTAACAGACCTCGCCTTGCCAGCGGTGGGATACGAATCAGAATGGCTCGGTTGGTCGAGTGCTGGTTCTGGTTGCAGGTGGTTGCCCGCTCTGTACTGATTCCACATCTTCGCGTATGCTTTCGGCCCCCCAGAAGCTCCTGAAGCTGAAGCTGTTCTGCCACCACATTACAGAAGGCGTGAGGTCTTGCGTAAATATTTGTCGGAGGTTTTACAAGTAAACTGCAACCTTCAGGAGTTATTTACGTGCTAAAGACGCACAGGTTTGGACTGTGCCCGTCTCGGGTTACAATCTGGGGGGTGAGGTCCTGCTTCGCTTCAACAACATTTGGAAGCGGGTCCAGCTTATGGCAACGGAGTGCCAATGGAATATCTTCCCCTAATTATCCTGATTATCACAGCTTAGTAATGTGCTTTTCCCGCCTCTAGGTGGCATCACCCCTCACTACCAGTGACAGTCCCATCACACACGGGGGGCGCCAATGAGGTAGGAGCCATGACCGACGATCCGATCCCAGTCTCCTACATGCCTGCTGCGTACTACGTGGACCGTGGACTCATACTCCGAGTGTAGTAGCCTCATCGCTACTGAAGCTAACGCGGGGTGATGAGCTCATCCTGACTGAAGCAGATGCAGAAGCGGATTATCGTGTAAATTCCTGACTGTTACACATGCACGGCAACATGCTCGCGAGGTCGGGCGCGATTATCAATCATCCATACGATTGTTACATACAACAAATACTTTAAGGCATCGACAGAACCGGTAAGGCTTTACGCCAGGGCGGCGGTGCGAAGCTCCGGGACAGCTGCGCATGCGCTTCGTACAGCTGACGTCTCTACACCCGAGGTGTCTTTGGAATGTGGACCAACCTGCAAACTCCACGCAGGGCAGCGGGACGATAGCAGTGGGCATTACATTGATCGGGGAACTGTTGCGCACTAACATTTTATACTTCACTGATTCATTATTATTGTTATTATTATAAGAGGCAGCTTGAAGGTATCAATGGCAGTTCCTGAGGTCATGGGTTCGAACCTTTGCAATCGCAGCCAGGAATTTGCCCAATGAAATCGGTTGCGTCGACCCACGTTCCATGTGGTGCCAGGACTCGAACCCACGTCCTCAGTACGCTGGGATCAACGCAATGCCCCGACAGCATGTACAGTAGGTCCCTAGAACCCGTATGTCGGCCTGATTTTTTGAAAACGTGGAATTGAAGTTGCCGCACGTCAGCTGTACGAAGGGCTTACGAAGGCGTTACGCGGCCTCATGGGCACCGCTCGGGAGTAAAGGAATACCGAACAATGTCAGGTTCCTCAGACCTAACCAGAAGAAGGTGAGTAGCAAAGGGTTTGTGCAGGCTCTGTCAGAGTCCGTTAGAGCCATGCGCCGAGGCTCGGACGCGGGAGCATCGTAAGACTGTCGTAAGCACGTCGTAACACGCCATAGCCTGTCAGGTTCGATAACAGGACACAGCCGTAATCGATCGTCACCTCACGATGGTACATGAACCAGATACGGGGGGGATGTGTGTGATGCTTTTGGTATGAAACATTGAGCTGTTTCGGCGTGTTTACGACGGGGTTACGTACGCTGGGTGGAGTTAAGGGTTCACAGTGCCAAACGCCTCGGTTTGGATGCCACACACACACACACACACACACAGAAAGGACATGCTCACACACAGGCTAAGCTAGCGTGCTGGCGCTGCCTCACAAGTCTGTAAGGACATGCCAGCGTACTCCAGATGCGTATCCCCAGCCCTGCGCTCTCGCAGACGACTGCAGCATCGCCTGCCATCTGTTCGGAATGTAGCGTTGTTTAATCCATATATACACACCGTAGAAACCTTATTTACACGGCTGTACAGGTACTAAAGCCGCCGGGACGCGGCCCGATCCAGGACGAGGCCGAACCGAGCGCGAGGGACTCCTGGGCTTTTCATGGCACTACAGCACGGGTGAGACGGTCCGAAAAAGGTCCGGTAAACATTCCACAGGCTAGCGAAGCTAAAGTCACTTAGAGTCGGTGAAAAGAAAAACGAGCGCTAATAAATAAGAGTGGCGAATAAATAAATAGAATTATAAATAAAACGTACGACTTCTACCACCAGTCCACTAACAGCCCAGATTCGAACGGTTATTCATCATCCAGCCGGTGTTTCCGCGCGTTTCCCTCGCCTTGCGCCGAGACGCCCCGTTACGCTCCGGCGGCGGGCGCCGCGTCGCTCACAGGTAGATCTCCCGTTTGGGGGCGTGGTTGGAGTTGGGACTGGTGGGTGGAAACTCAGACGTGACGCTCAGGGGGACCTCCTCCATGGGGACGCGGTCGTTGGGGGCGTGGTCGTTGTGGACGTAGGCACTGCGGGAGGGCGGGAGGCGGGGCCGGGTCTCGCCGTTCGCCAGTCGTCCCAGGGTCCCTCTCTCCTGGTAAGGCACGAAGGTGGAGAGTTTGGGCAGGGTGCGGGTCTTGCGGCCGGGCGAAGGCTGACCGGGCATCCAGCAGGCGTCCGAGTGGCCCAGCTCGCTGCACTCTGGGCTACAGGTCCCAGTCATAGCCACGTCAGGCAGAGAGCGAACATCTAGGGAGAGAAGGAGAAAAGGAGAGATTTCCTTAATGGGTTAAACATTACAAAAGCACACAGTAGGTCAGCTGGCGTCTCTAAAGTCTGTTAAACTTTCGGATGCATAGGCTGTGCAGGGTGTCTGAACTCATCTGGCTAAACATGCCTGAATCAGAGACTGAGCTCCATCTGAAACCACACAATCACACGAGCACTGAACGGTTGCTATGAGCTGTGGTGCCGTTGCTATGCGAAGTGGCACGGTTACTATGGGAGGTGGTGTTGCTGCGACGTGGCTCTGATTAGCAGCTAAGGGAGAGAGAGAGTGTGTGTGTGTGTGTGTGATTGATTTACACTGAGAATGAAGGGTGATGGAACACACACAAATTCATACTGAATAAACATAAACACACACGCACACACACACACACACACACACACACAAACACACACACACATTTTAATTGTAATACACACACACACAGGTAACATATACAACACACCCACACACACACACAAACACACATACATTATAACTGTAATACACACACAGGTTACATATACAACACACACACATACATTTCAACTGTAACAAACACACACAGGGTACAAATACAACACACACACACACATTTCAGCTGTAATACGCACACACAGGTAACATATACAACACACACACACACACACACATTTCAACTGTAATACGCACGCACAGGTTACATATACAACACACACACGCACACACAAACACACACACGCACATTTCAACTTTAACACACACATATACACACACACACATTTATACAGTAATACACACACAGGTCACATATACAACCCACAAACATACACACTTAATGATATATAAATATATCAAATATACAAACAATAAACACACAACACGCACACACACACACACACACACACATTTATACAGTAATACACACACAGGTCACATATACAAGACTCACATCTGAACATACTGTAATACATTAACACAGACATACAAATGTTACATATACACACATTTATACACAACTATAATACACTAACACACACTCAAATGTGGCATATACGGCTGTAATACACACATGTACAACTACATGTACACACAAGAGGTTACATGTACAACACATACTGTACATGTATAGACACTGTAACAGCTCACAAATACTACGCTTTAGTACACTACCACACACTCACACACACAAAAGTTACACATCACACATTCAAACACGCTGAAATACAGAACACTAACACACACAAAGACTACACATACACATGTATCCACAACGTAATACTCTTAACAAATTCACACTGTAAAACAAACACAAAAACATAGCCCACTCTAACATACACACCCCAACACAAATACACACATACACCGACCAGCCAAACCTCCTGCTTAGTGTTGTGTAAATGCTGCTTATTCAGGATGAATATAGGTTACAGGAGTAGTTATGTACATACACACAGACATAAAAGCCACACTTTACTACACACACACACATGCACAAACTGGAAGTCACACCCTCATTAAGCTGTAGACACGCCCACTCGCCCACAGACTGGCCTACAAATGGAGCTGAAGTGGCCTGGGGGCGTGCTGGATGTTGGTGGTACTGAGTGACAGGGCTGAAATTAGTGCATCCTGATTGCTAACCGTTTTACTTTCCTAATTAATTAAACACAGCCGAGAGCCAGTGACCTCATTCTAACGACTGTGTGTGTACTGCATCTACCACCGTGTGTATCCTCCAACACTTACACTGTACTCCAGTGCGCACACACACACACACACACACACACACACACACACACACACACCCACATCAATTACTCCAAGTGTGTGATGACAAGCTGAGGTTGTCAGATCATGCATGATTCATCAAAGGAAATGGTTGGGATAGCAGCATCTTATTTTCATTATCACTCATGGAAAAGTTCTTACCATGTTCCAGCTTCTTCAAACCCTTCCCTTTATTTTAGTGATGTCAAAACAATGCAGGACTACAGTCCTTGACATTCCGGTTAATTGGACCACCGGTTAATGGGACCAGCCGCTTATTTGGACCAAATCCTAAAGTACTAAAACAAATCCTATTGAATACGTGTAATGTTATTTGCTTATTTGGACCAAAATTTCGCTTAATCGGACCAAATTATGTAATATCCGTGAAGAAACTCTTCGCCTCTGACGAAATTACCCGAAAACTCCCGAGTTTCTCCCCCAGCCCTCTACTGCCACCTACAGGTCTTTGCCCAACATTTCCATTTACTA
>JAVSBV010000043.1:5816327-5835802 GCA_033117975.1 Parotocinclus spilosoma | reverse complement strand
GTTTTTTGGTTCTCAAAACTTTAGGACCTATTTTGACGCCATAGATTTGTTTCATGTAGTCACATGGTAAAGAAAAACGATAATCGATAATCGTTGCCTTCTGAATCGTAATCGAATCGAATCGTGAGGTGCCTAGAGATTCTCACCCCTACCTACCACCATAGTGCAATACTAGAGTAGTGCAAACATGACAAAACGTGAAGGGAAAACACAAAATACAACATAATACAGAATAAAAGAATTTCTCAGACACAGTTAACATGAATGGCAATTAGACTATTTAATAAATGCAAATAATTTGTTGGATTTTTGAATTCTTTCTGACTCGGTGTTCAAATATTCAAGAACAAATCTCAACACATCAGATCGAACAGGGAGCAATGTTGATTCTCGTTACAGCTGAGTTGCAATGATTTCTGTCCTGTCTGGACACACAAATTGTTCGATGCCGGTTATAAAAGAACACAACGAAACGCCCTTGCCTACAAAGCAGCTGATCGGTACGCATGCGCACAATACCACACACCAAAAAGTTAGACTTCAGACCAAGCGCATCGTTCTTGCAACGCTTTTCCCTAATCACACTGCCCTCTTTTAGCAACAAACTGTTCAGAAATGCTTTAAGAAGCATGACAAAGAGTTCACGCTGTTGCCCTAGCTTGCAAATGATCTGCTCTCAATCCAATCAAGCTTCAGTGGGACGTGCTGGACATATCTAGATTCATAAAGGCCCCTCCTTGCACCTGACACCTTCTTGACACCTTTTTGAGGAGTCCAACACTGTATAAGGCAGGTTGGTTTTAATGTTATGGCTGATTGGCGTATGAGACAAAGTCTTTTACGCTTTGAATAAAGATACTGCACTGATCTGCACTCAGAAAAGCCAGAGAATTTGTCAAAACCCTTCAGGTATGTAATTGAGATTCAGTGCTGCGTTCCGCACATCAGCTGCAGATCTGTGTAGGTTTTCTTTGTATTATTTCGCTGAATTTGCTGAATTCCCACCCATTTCTTTCCTCTTGCACCACATTCAACAAATGGAGAGGGTGAAGGATATCAATATAATATACTCTCTTGGAGACACTGGCTTTTCAAACTGTTTCTTATGCTGCATCATTGGGCAACATTAAACTGCCCCATAGGTAAGCTCACAGATGCCTGAGCTTTCCTAGGGTTGCTTTGATCGATAGTGGAGACGGGACTTCCATCCCTAATTGCCCTCTCTTAGACACCGTGGATGCATCTGCTGGAACACTCGAATAAACCGTTTAAAGTTTCATCCCCAAAGTAGCTCATGTCATCATCAGGCTGAGCTGAGGAATTGAGGCCATATCACCCACCCCAGGTGCAATCCTAATACCAACATGAACATACTAGGCAATTATCTGCGCTGATATTATCTCGCAAATCCATGCAAACACACCATGAGGGAGGAAACGCGGCGGGCTGAGGGTGAAGCGAACTTTCCTCCGAGAAACCTTGTAATCAGAAAGCATTGATCCGACGTTTCCAATTAAGTGGGGACGCATGTAGGGTCGAGGAGTTTGTGATTAAGCATTCAAGTGTGGGAGAGAGTGTTTGTCTGTGCTTAGTGTGCTGTGATAATGACTTAAGAGTCAAGACAGAAACTCGCTCTAGCTGCCTCGCGTTTACTTTCAGCCTCCGGTTCCTCGCTCCCGCTCCCGCTCCCACCCCCCTCGCCGTTCCTTATTCAGCCTTCCCTTCGCTCGTTCTCCTTTTGATTTGGTTCGAGATGAATCACCAAAAATCTTGCTTCTCAGATGCGCTGCTACGCTCCGTGATGTAATTATCTCCACCTCCGCTCTGTGGTCTCGCAAAAGCTGTGGTCTGTTGTGAGCTAAGTGTTTTTGACACTGGCAAGCATTCTTCAGACCGGCATGGCTGCAAATCTCATCACAGGAGAACTGAAGTGTGCAGGATTTTACGGGCACCTCAGCACTTAGGTCGCTGATTAAAGACACCGATCGGCTTAAGTGATCTTCTCGTTGCTTTGCACAGCTTTGATTAGAGTCGGGACGGATTGAACCATTATCCCAGGGACCCGAACACACAAATGAGCCCACTGGGGACTGGAACTTCCCTGAAAGCAGAGGCACAACCACAATACATGAAAAGCATACAAATTGCCTTTTGCTCCGAGCATTAACGGAACCCCTGAAGCCTGCCGCCATAAGCCTGGCACAGGAGCCCCCCTCGAAAAAAAACAAACATGTAACTGGAAATGTGAACTGACTAATCAACTCCAATCTCACAACTTATTTATGCAATATTTTATTTGGTAATACAGTGTCTGTACTGCCCAGATTGAAAGAATATTTACAAAAATCTACGAGCCAGACCAACAGATATATTTGTAAAAGGAAATATTATTACGCTGCAATAAATGTGAAGGGCTCCTGGTCTGAGAGAACCCAAGGACTTATGAAAGCCTTGTCATTTTTTACTTCCAGAGCTTCTTTGTCTGAAGACGACCTGACATTTGCTTTACAAAACTGAGGGGAAATTTAATCAGCTCTCCGTGAAACAGTGGTTGAGGTTCGTGAAGTGGCCAGACAGCTGAATCCGAGCCACCGCATTAATTTCAGCTCTGTTATCTCCATTTTTTCAAAGAGACAGGAGCCGAGGTGTAGGGCGTAGACCGCTTCCTTATAGGTCAGTGGGCTAATCAGAGCCTGCAGCTGGTTCTTAACAGTGGCGAGTGGCCCCCTGACCATGGCCGCCAGACATTCAGACGTTCGGCCACAGGGACGGAGCCAAAAAGATTCATTGGCCCAATAACACAGTGGCATCCCATCCAAGCGATTGTAGGGCTGAAGCGTCTGAAATGAAGTCCAGAACTTTTGCAGAGACTGCGCTAACACACCACCGCTGTGGCATCAGTGCTCCTGGGACCTTATTAGTGTTCCCATCATGTCATGTACAGAGGGCTTGCCGCTCCTTTCAGTCATATGTGGAAGCTGAAGATCGACTCTCCTGACAACTCCCAGGCTGAGGGAAGATTTCCGTTCTGATTTGAAAAAAGAACTCGTCCCGAGGGATTCAGGCTTTGTAGAAGAGTACAGTAGGCCGTCCTGTTTGGAATATGGATTCATACAGTAGCTACTGCTTTGAATCATTTTTTATTAGATAATTGCATATCATGTGAACATCACAAGCATTGTCACTGCTTTATGCGCATCTGTTAGCGAGGCCCGCTTCAAACCGAGCGCTGTGTGGATTAGTTCATCGAGCCGGGAAATGACTGTAAAGTGGAACATCTGCACTTTTTTCGGCATGGTTAAACAAAACCTATGCGTCATTAACCAATGACCTTACAACAACAATCTCGCCAGGTGAACTACTTTACACGAGCTGTGTTTGTATGAGATACAGGCTGATGCAAATTATACCACAGGACAGTTTCAGCAATTGAAATAGCTCATAGAAATGTGAGGCTGACCAGGGGTGACCAAACCTCTATAAACACACCGACCAATATTCATGATGCAAGACCTACCAGGGATTTGACCCTAGACCATCTGGGTCTAGGCATCTTCCATCAGCTGGCCCTTACTCCTGTACCAACAGAGCTGTGGAAGACCTCGCCAGAGGTGGTCAGGTGGTCTAAAATGCCAGTCCACCACTTCAGAAACCCCAGCTTAAGTTCTTCAAGTGTGACCTCACATGAGAGGTTCAAATGTTTATCATCTGTGATGGACTGGCATTCATCCAGGATCCATTTTAGGAAGTTTGTCCTTGCCACTGTCGCCCTAGGCTTGCTCAACTTGGGATTGGCCTTTTAAGACAGTGTGATATTGTGAAGCTGCTTTGAGACAATGCTACGTTGTAAAAAGCGCTATATAAATAAAATTGAATTGAACTGAATTGAATTGAGGTGGGAAACAAACCAAGATGATTGAGTATTGCCATTTCAATTTCTCCCACTGAAAATTGATCTGTATATGTGTGTATGCTGTTGTGTTCTAGTTCACATTCTTCTCGTTGGCACACTAAACTGTGTCTCACAATCCGATTACTTTTAGTGCAAGTCCATGGAGTTTAGAGTAAACATAATATTCAGACTGAATGATTTCACTCAAATTGACGTAAATCTTACCCATAAACGTAGCTGCTGATGCAACAGCAGTGGTGCTCATGAGTTAGCCGGCACACTGCTGATGCAATCATTCATATCATATATGAGATATGACTGGTAATGCGATGCTACTTTTAGACCCAAAGTCTAATCGAACGCACGGTGTGATTTGAGCTCCATGCAAACAGCTGCTGCCACTCAGATGTCGTGAATTATTAACAGTCCGATTCCATCATATTCCTACGACAGTGATGAAAACGTTTTAAAAAGTGAATAACAATGAGTTAAGCGTGATAAATTATACATCCGCCGAGACTCTCAGCGACTCTGTAAATGGGAAAACGCAGGCACCGTTTTAGGAGCACCCCAAACTGCATTATTCACCGGTTTCATTTCCTTCCATTAGAGCAAAATTACAGCAGTTACTTTAATGCTTGTGTTTGCCTGTGCCTTTTTCTGTTATTTGCTTTATTTCTAACTGGATGAAATCAGTCTAATTTTGGTGGTCAGGTGGTCTTAAATGCCAGTCCACCCCTTCAGAAACCCCAGCTTGAGTCCTTCTAGTCGGACCTCACATGAGAGTTTCAAATGTTTATCGTCTGTAATGGACTGGCATTCATACAGGATACTCTCACACTTTGACCCTGTGTACTCCAGTGATGTCACAACCCTAATCATGAAAAGGCAATCTGGTGCAAGACTATTTCACAAACCTTCACATTCACCAACAAATAAAAAGTAATTTAAAAAAAATAAAATAATTGAGCCAATCCAACCACGTCAACCAATTTACTCGTCACTTCTTTTTAAGGACTAAATTTCTATATTTTATTTCTATAATTTTTAGTTACTTAGTTATTATGATTTAATGACACTTCGAGACTGGATGCAAAAATGTGGACAACTTACGGACGTGTTGCATTTTTGGGACAGCAGAGGGCGCAGTCATAGGCACATCTACCGTTCTCAGTGAGCTTGTTTGTTTACTTTTATTTTCAATTTGAGATAGCACTTAGTTTGAAAGCCTATACAAGAATATGCGCATTGTTTTGCATCAGACAAAAAGGGACATCGATCAAATGTAAAATCGATATTAAGATACCGTTACACTCCATTTGTTTAGTACGTCTGGTGTAAAAATTAAGGCTTGGTCCATTTCAAATGCAGAGATCCGTACTGAAACGCAGAAGCTTTCGGATTTAATTGAATGCAAATTCTATTACAGTTATAATCTAATCAGCTCCATGATGTTTGGTTTGTCTCCTTCCTCACTTGCACACATGCAGGTCCTGCACACTCTGTATCTCAGTAAACCAAGCTAAGTGTTAAGATGGAAATGAGACCTGACAGACATGCACAGCCTCGGAGGAAACAGAAACATCAAATCACTGTCTCTTCCATACATAAACCATACAGTCCCGACCTCTAAACGCAGTCTCTCTCGTCTACACACACACACACACACACACACTGTCCCCACGCTTATGCTTAATACATCAAACAGCACCGGTTCCTGGATTGCACAAGCTCAGTCACACTCTCTTCAGTCAGGCCGTGATATTCTCGCTCGGTTCCAGTTTGTGCTTTGAAGTACAGTCGGGTAAACGTTACCTGCGCTTGCGTAATGCCATGTGGCCTGTCAGTCAATCGCAGGAAAAACTGACCAGCCTCACTGTTGCTCCTCTGAGCCTCCTTGTTAGTTCAGGGCCTAAATCAGATCCCTGTCGGTCTAATCATAATCTGTCTGGTGTACATATGCAAAGATGAGAGTGGGGAAGGTTCATTAGGGTGTTTAACAAAAGGTAAACATACATATGCATGATTTTACTCATACATAATGGATGCTGAGTGAGGTCGTCTTCCGACAAGCTTTATTAGCACAATCAGATGAAATGACCAGGTGGCCCATTAGAATCGCTCCTCCAAAAAAAGCAGGCGTTAATTAGTTCATCAGGTGAATAAAAGCCTGCGTGAATGATTGCTGGTATCCACCGGTCCTGATGACCACCTCCAGCACTCCTTTGTGCTAAATCCTGAATGGTATCTTGTTCGTTCTGTAATTATGCTGCTGAAATGCATGACAGGGTTTAAAGCAGCCGTCCTCATGTACGGACCAAGTCCGATCCGCTCCGAGCTCCGTCTCAGAAATCATCAGCGTCTATTAAACGCTCTCCCATTCCAATGAAGGAATAAAAAGGTCCATTCACCTCCTCGGCGCACGTCTGCCTGAACTTCCCCCACGCACATTAGGAGGAATACTGCAAATCCGGGCGGTCTATAAATGCGCTTTGACAATTCGAGACCCGATTATTATGCCAATGCGATATTAGCGTTGACACGGCGCTATCTGGAAGGTGATGAACGCATTGGCTTCAATTACCTGATCGTTTTTCGGCGTGAGCAGGTAATCCGTGAAATAGACTGTTTGGATATAAAGGCTATCTCATCATGTCTTTAATTTTTTCCCTCCTCCTTTCCTTCCACAGTTGGAGACATTTCATTAGCTTAAAGCAGCAGCAGCGGCAGCAGTGGCAGAAGCCGCAATGAAATGGCACTTAGCCGATGGAATTCTTGTGTTTGAAAGGCATCCTGGGAGAACAGCGGCGGCCTTGGCTTTTGCTTCGGTAAGAAAGAGAGGTGACAACCTATTAAGAAGTGGCAAAAGAAGCTTTATCCTGAACAAATGGCAGGGACGTTATCTCCAGCGCCGGGCTCGAAAAGAACAGAGCATGCAGACCTGTCATATGGTCTGCGCTCGAGCATCTCTAGAAATAGACGTGAGAGCAGGCCATTATCTTTAACCCCATCTATCAGTGAGAAGGCAGAGTCTTCCGTCTAAGGTCCGCGGATGTCTTCCCTCCGTGTGAACGCATCGCCCACTGGCGCTCCTCTAAACTGCAGATTAATGAGGCCTGCCCCACGCTCACTTTCTCTAACGCGAACAGTTTTTGGGGAGCTGCGCAGAACAACGGCGAGCAATTTAGCTGAACTATGCTCGCCTGCGTTCTCCATAAATCTCTGCAGTCATTTGGCCTGCCACTATATCTTTATGGAGGTGGGAAGCGTGCCGAGTCGAGGGAATCTCTCTGGGCCTGTTCGGGATCTTCTACGCTGACTCGCGGCGTTCCGAACGAGCGGGCGACACCTTGACTTGCGCGCGCGCACGCTTGCGAAGGCTGCAGAACGAGCGGTTTAATTTGCATCGCTTTCCCCGATCGCTGTCATGTGCTCGTGCTTGTCACATCAGGAGACTGTTTTATCAATTCCTCCTTGACATGCTGGCAAAAATGCAGCAGACAGATGTAGGGAAAAGACACGCCGCCTTCATAGGTGGCACTGCAGCTCCTGTCAAAGAGCCCAGTATTAACTTGTCAAGTTAAAAATTAAAAACCACCAGAGGTAGTGAGCACGCCACCGCTTTGATCCAGTTCAACAAATATAGAGCTCTGCTCTCTCTGGCTTGATGCCGCGTTGTTTAAATGACAACCCGAGAAACAGCTGATAACGGAGACCCTGTACTAAATACGGCTCCGGTTTAAATATGCATGACAGAGTCTGATGCGGGAGATAAGGAAGATAAAAGGCGATGGCATTTGCAGGTGGGATACAAAATGAAGGAGCTCTCGAGGAGAGCCGGAGCCGGCGGCGTGGCCCAGCCGGTATGCTCGTGAATGGCGTCCCAGTGAATGCCTCCATTTCCCTGCTGGCATTTCGGTGGCATTTTGATACGAGTCTTGTGGAAGATCCCAGGGGAGGAAGGAAGGATAAATCCATTAGATTAAAAAAGGTCTACCTTCAAGCTTCATACTGTGTTCCAAAATCTGAAATCAACAGCGGTGCATCATTAGTCATCCTTTGAAGGAAACGGAACGTAAACAACCAACAGTGACTGAGCATGGGGTTGAAAACCAAGTTCTTGAGTGCGACGTTTGATACATCTTCAAACGTAGGTTTTTGCACCTCCTGTGGACCCTGGGTTTATATTCTGACATTGGCATGACTGTTGCAGACACAGAACCCTGCAACAAACTGCCCTGTCCAGGGTGTACCTCTGCCTGCACCATGTGAATCCTGGGGTAAAACAGAATGGTAAGTCATGGTCATTGGCACTCTGCCACCTATTACCAGAGAGCATTCATCAGATGGCAATTTAGACCATTGAGCCTTGGTTACAATGCGCCATAATCAAAAAAGGGTGTGGTTTATATTATGGTTAGGCAAAAATGCACGCTTAAAACCAAACTCGTTTTGTTGGCTCTGTCTATACGATCACAATCCATATTTTCTGTTCATGTGAGAACATTGTAATAGGTTTGGTGGTGCAGTCTGCAGACCATTGACCTTCTCAGTCTTTGTTTTTGTTGATATGTTCTTTTTCGTCGGTTACATAATGGAGATGGAGCGACGGCGCGCGATTCAGAATGGCTTCCTTTCCTGAATTATTTAAGCAGGCTGTGCCCTGCTCTCCTTCAGCAGAGAACCTCCCGGCGCTGATTCATGAATGAGCGCGATGGCCACGGCATCACAGGCCTGCACTGTTATAGCAGCTCCGGAAATCACTCGCCTCCGCTAGGCAATCTCTTCCCTTCACTGTGGCTCATTCAAGCAGCTCGGGGTGCACGTGAGCTCGCCTAAACCATTCTTTATTTCTCTCTCTCCATCTCATTTCCATATTCCCCCTCTCTCTCTCTCTCTCTCTCTCTCTCTCTCTCTCTCTCGCTCTCTCTGTCTGTCTGAGTCACTGTGCTCAGCAAAGCTGGCAACCAGAGCAAATTGTTTCATGTAACAGCCAATGTGGTGTGAATTTAAGGCCATTTTCTTGAGCACCACTAACACTGAAAATGCACGAGGACTTGCGGTCACAGAGGAGGCGGGAAAGCTGCTCTGGCACGTGCGGTTTTACACTTTAATTTAACGTGAATTGAGCAGGAAGTTAAAAGTGAATGTTTAACGAAGAAAGTCCTCCGTTCCTGAGCTGCTGAAAACGACATCAGAGCTCTACGTGACAGCTCTTGCACTAGCCATCCCTCCTTTTCCATCACGACATCTCCATCAACAGCCTCTTGACATGAAGAGACTCGTCCTTTGCTCCGCGCCACCCCTCCTCCCTCCGTCTTGGCTGGGTTGAGAGTGCTCCTGTCACTCACTGTCTTCTGGGTTGAAGTTTGTGTCCGACACGCTTCCATTAGTGGTTAGACTGTTCAATTAGCTCGGCATGCGATGTTTAAACCCTGCCAATTACTGATACATCTTCCCCCTGAATTATGCATATGCTGGGCCGGGCTGGTGTGTGGAATCATTTTCTACTTTTGACACTAAGTCTACCGTGTGTCCCCACACACTTTCTCACACACAGGTGTCTCACATGATCAGGAGGTATGAATTGCAGAACTGGGTCAGTCGTCGTCTTTTGTTACAGTTAGATCTCTTTGACTTGAGCACATCCTCTGTTCATTTAGCCTTGCGGCTTCACAATGCCTGCAGACTCTGGCATCGACCTGGCAGATTGGCACCTTCTCAGTCTCTGTGCTCTGAGCGTACCTCCTCTCTTCCCCTTGTCTCCTAGCAACCTCAGCTGCCTTGATGACCCAAGAGGCATCCCTGAATCTTGGGACTTGATCCCCTTTTATATTACACCCTCTTCCTAAATGCGTGCACACACGTTTACCAGCCATTGTTTTGGTTACGTGCAAAATAAAAGTGCCTTCAATTAAGATGCTAATTACTAAATTAAATACTTCGAGATGGTAGGTGGAAATCAGCTGCAGGACCCATCTGTGATGTTTGATGATATGCGTGTGCTTATTAAGCGTGCAATAATTAATACTACATAAATATAGATGTTAAAGCTGAGCCGATGTGACACCCAGATGGCCGCAGTAATAATAGCCGATAAATTAACTGACTTTGTTAGCCTCGGTCGCTTCCGCTTCTGCCACCTCTTTGCTTGCAGACAGGCGAGCATTATTATCAGTGAAATCAAGGAGAATTAACCAAATTATTTTCAACCCAGTGAGGTCCCCCACAGGCAATTGTTTCTGAGTCAGTGGCCATGGCTGTGGAGTAAGGACTGGCCACACACTCCCGAGGACCTAAACAAAGCCTAAAGCCAGCACGACAGGCCCAGCGCGGACCGCAAATGCACAACAAGCCATAATCGAATTCGCGCAGGCTTCATAAAATCTGGAACAGGCCCCCGAGTTAAGCAGTGCCTAAATCAGATTAAATATCTACTTCTTCGTCAAACTACAGCCAACTCCAACCGATGTCATTGCATGAGCATCATCCAACGTGATTGCTGCCGTGACCGGAGACGCAGGCCTTATTAGAGGCACGCAGTTCTGTGATAAAGAATTCTGGCTTTGAAAAAATGCCACTGAACCATGATCAAAAAGATCACGCTCCCTCCTAGCTATAGAGTGAAAAATTTAAGATGCTGGCACATGCGGTCTTGCTAAGACAAATGGGACTACACGAGAAGAAAGGTCTCTGCTGAATCTCTAGAGAGATCCGTTATGGACGGCGAAAGCTGATGTCTTTGTTTTTGTTAGATGATGTCCTTTAAGCACCAGCCGAGACGGGCCTTCAATACGCATGCAAGTGTTTCGCTGCTGTGGCTGAGATGAGAAAGTTCAAGACAAAGGAGAAAAAAGTGGAACCTTCCCCTAGTGGATTACTTCAAATCTTCTGCTCCTGTTCACGGATTGGCTCAACAGTGAAAACCCTGCAATTGTTCCAATCAATCCAATTCTCACCAACGCTCAAAAGCTTTGAAGAGTGAATAAAAGAGGGGAAGGGAGAGACCGAAAAGTGGGTCCTATGCAGGGTTGTTGGCCGCCTGTGACAAGGTGAGGAGTTCATCAGCCAGAGCTTTTACAGGTACTCTGGAGCCCAGGGCAGACTCAAGATTCGCTCCAGGTAAGATATCCCACAGCTGGTTTGAGACAGTCTGGAGATCAACCAAAAGGAGTTTTAATCTGTATCTGGGGAACCCTAACCAAAAGAAGTTTATGGAAATCAAGACCGAGATTTTAGGCAATAGGTCTTAATCAGTCGAAGAACTTTATTATCTTAATAAAAAACAAAGGTTAACAGGAGCACAACTGGTGTAACTCCATCCCTATGAAACCATTTGTGAACATTTCTCGCTTCATCACGTAACCGTCCTCTAAATCTATACTGAGAGATTAAAGCTGGTGAGGGAACAGAAAAGGTTCAGTCAGAGCAGCGCAAAGAAAACGATGTCTGAAGGCTACGGCGGCTACGCTGGGAATTTTTGAGAAATCAAAAATTCATACCGTTCAGTCGGTATCAAAACACATCAATATCAACCTGGACAAATATTTCCATGCTTTTGTTCTGTGAGCAGAAATGAAAGCTCAGTCGATATTTCTTCCTCCCCTTGAGAACCGAGCTTTGAAATAAGGGCAGATTAAGACAGGAAGTTTGAATTTATTTCATGCACCGTATTAGGCTTCGAGGCACTGAGTCACAGCTGATTTTAGCCCGAGTGCTATATGGCTCGAAGAGGATCGTGCTGTGCTGCGACGTTAGCGCCTATATGGGGCACTGCAGCTCTCGCGTGTGACTCTCGTGCTGCCATGGCAACTCGCAACGCATAGCCGGCTGATTTGATCCCCAGCTGTGCTGCTATGGTGATAGTGGAACACAGAACAAGAGTGGTTTATCAATTCCAGCTGAGCTGCCGTGTCAATGCTGAAAAATCAGGACGAGACTAGCACACGCCCCTGAGGAGCCCCAGCTGTGCTGCCATGGCGGAATGCAGCCCAGAGGGCATGCAGATGTGCTTGATGCCCGGCGTTCGACGCCAGGACATAGGACGTGTGGTTCATGCAGATTTCATAAGCCCATATGCTGGTTTGCTAAGGTGACTGAAGCTGTTCCAAAAATGACAGAAAGAAGAGACGCTTCAAAAAATAGACAGTAGATCAAAGGCGGACACAATTCTCTCTCTCTGGCAACACTTCTGTGTCTACTAATTAGCTTCATCAGAAAATGTGATAATGTTTTTAAATTGTAAACAATTCGAGTCTCCTTAATCTGCCTTAACAGTGATACCACAGACACCAAACAGGCGTCACTTCACTTGTCCAGCCCACAATCACCCTGACAGGCACATAAATAAACCAATAACAGTTTAGAGGGGGTGGGTCTTTAGGATTGGTGACACGTGATAGAGTTGTGGTTTTCAAAGTTCCTCATCAGCTATATGGAAGAGGTTTGGGATTTTACCCAGCAGTCCTGGTGAAAACAATGAACATCTTCAATCACAATTAAAGAAAGCCAAGTATTTAAATGTAAACTCACCAAACCATGTCTTTATGAACCTTGCTTGAACAGAAAATGACATTCTCACACAGACAGAAGCATAAAATTGTCCAAAATATCTTGGTATGCTAACTCATTAACATTTTCCTTTCCTGGAACTATCAAAGCCCTTAAACACAGCCATATAGCATTATCCCTCCTCCACCAAACTTTTGATTTGGAACAATTGAAAACGTTCTACTGGCATTGGCCAAACCCAGATTCATCCACCAGACTGCAAGGTAGAAGCATAATTCATCACTCCACAGAAGACATTTTCACTGTTCCAGAGTCCAACAGAACTGCAACACACCACAGATTGTGAGCCAATAAAATCATGACATGATATATAAATATATAATATAACTCATCAAGTCCCTGCTGACTTGATATAACCTGACATTTCACATCCTAATCAGCATCTTTTTGAACCTTTACACAATGCAGCTTCTGCGGTTCCTGTCTAATCTGTGCACCAAACTCCACAAAGCAAAATCTCTGAACTACATTGTTTGGGCTGCAAGGAAAAGATTTGTGGAAAAAAAGGACAAAAGTGCATTGACAATAAAAGCGACCGTGATTGCTAACCAGGCTTGCAAACTGCGGGGAACAAGTGAATAATGCAAACGTTTTCTATTCTGGTGCGACCAGAAATTCGTGCCTGCTCTCTCGAGCCTTATATTTGCAGACAGAAATGTTGCTCGCTTTTCCCTACCTAATAATTATCCGTTGTTTCACCACCCATTTTCAGCATCGAGCGCGTCTCTAGACATGTCAGGGTCGTACAACTTCCTGCCTTATTTCCTAAAATGTTATCAGACAAAAGACTGAACGGCGCCCACGTCCGCGCTGTCAGCTTTGAAGCTATCGCCGTGTATGTAAACAGTGTCAACCTGAGAACGTTGCCAGTAGTAACGTGCAGGTGAATTCCTGAACTCCCGGTAATCAAGGTGGCTGTGCTAGGATAAATAAATGATTAAACGAAATAAACGGCTAAAGCAGGATGAGTTTAAAATAACTGGCCATTATTGACAAACTGAGCTGCCTTTAAATTCAATTTTATTGTAACGCTCTCAGTATAAATCTCGAAGCCCCTTACTGATCGACCTATGAAAGATGTTACAAATGTTTTCAAAACACTGGGTTATCGTTTATAATATTTATCCCATATAGAGATTGGGAAATGAACAGTTTTTTTCATACTGGGGCTATCTGATTACACTCTGGCTTGTATTAAGGTATTGCTGATTACTTTCTGTGTTCCCTGTGGAAAACAATCAATATTATGCTAGGTGGGCTACATTGTAAGAAGCGGCTCAACGTTAATTGGTCTTTCAGTTGAGTTCTGCGTTGATTTTTAGCACGTAGCACTGGTGTGCAGGTCAGTAGCAGTAAAGCAGAAGTGGGAGCTGCTAGAGAGGATTTGACAGAGTGGGCCATGGCATTAGCATAATGGCAGTGAGGGTGAAGAGAGGAAGATAGACAGGCTCACTGAGCAGCAGGGCAAGTTCTCTGCTAACCTCCCTTATCAGTCTGCAATTCCAGGTTTCACAGAGAGAGAGAGGGAGAAAGGGAGAGCGAAAGCAGAACAGAGGTAGCCAAGCAATTAATTGTCTTCACAGCCTGGCATTTCATTTCAACACTCAACCAAAGAAAGTCTATTACGGGAACAGGATAATCATTAAACCCCACCAGTAATCACACAGACATAAAAACACACTCTTCCCCCCATTGCTCCTCCTTTGCTGCCGTTGACCCTCCAAAAACAGCCATTTTCCCCGGTCTCATACCCGCTGGACTGTAACCGTTAGATTGAAAAATAATAGCACTTCTGATGGGCCCTCAAGCGGCGGCGGTGCATGCAGATAGATAAAGCGTTTCAACTTTGCTGGCCGAAAAGAGAGTGCGGACTTAATTTGCGAAGTCTGGTGGGGGTTCCACGTTGGGACCGGGACCTCGCCTGGGGCTCTTCCTCCGAGTCGAACGAAACTCGAAAACGAGTGGACAGGAGAAATATGAGTGTGGCCACCGAAACAGAGGGAGAGAGAGCAGGGAGGGACAGTGTAGAATTGCAGGTGGATGAGGGATGAGCGTAGCAGTTGGAGGAGCATGGGAGCAGTTCATTTGTCACTGTCAAATTGCTTCGCTTCTCGCTTATAACTAGGAGGACAGAGCACAGCCCTCCAGAGAGAGGTAGAAAAAACGACGTTGGCTGCTCGCAGAGGATGCCGTCCTTCATTTATATTACATAGCACATCTGATTCAGCGTTTTGAAGGTGGTCCGGATGTGGCTTTTATTCATCATGTTTTAAATCTGTACAGGTAAAATGATTTAATTTGTTTGAAAACGGCCTGACAGGTACTGAGGTACACGCCCAGGATTTATCACTGTGACAGTGAGGCTGGACGAAATAAAGACTCTATTGCCAACCAGCCCGAAAGGATGTGGGCTTGCTCCGAGGTGTCCGGACGCTGATGTAGCGCTCCAGAATGCATCGCAGGCAGAATTGGACAAACTTGTTTATAGGCTCCGTGTCCAAGCCAAGCAGTGGTGCATAATAAACGGCAGTGAAGATTTCCTGTAGTAAACACTCCCTCTCGATCTCTCGCAGTCTTACTCGAAACTCGCTCGCTCTCTCCATTCCTTTCGCTCTAATTCATTTTATGAGCCTCCAGGGATGTAGCAGGTGACCCAAGGGCTACAGGTTCAACCCCCAACTGGGGACGGCATTTTGTTTTCCTCTTTCAGCTAGATAATTAACCTGAATTCTTCTGGGTATCCGACCGCATAATGGATAATGAGTAAACTACATGCCGTGTGAGTGGATCCAGAAAAGGGCATCTGCTCCACATAACACTCGTCCCAACAGCCCTGAAAATGAGCTGTTATTACCACTTATCGATCATATTGTTTGGATATGTAACGCGTCCCCAAACACAGCATATTGTTTGTTTGGTAATTCTCAGTGGAGGTGTAAGCTCCATCTTTGATGCTCAGGTCCAGGTTTCTGGTTTCAGTGGAACTGAATGCAAGTATCACACAACCTCTCAGGGTTGAGATTCAATTAAAGGACCAAAAAGAAAATGACTACCCAAACAGCTGCCCTCTCCCTCTGTCCCTTCTTTTACTTATTTCATTTCCTTGCTTGTTTTTAGTCCACTTTACTTGTGTCAAATCACCCAGTGTTTTCAGACCAACAGCGATCACTGTGGCTTTGTCTAGTATGTTTCTCCTCATGTAATAACAATACCAAGATTAACACTAAAACACAGTCGTCAACATTTATCACTCCAAGCCAAACTAATGAAAGGCACATAAAGTTTTATTTAAGTGAACTACACTTGCTTCTTTTAGAGAAAGAAAAAGGGACTGCAATTGATCTCATTTTTGTGTTCAGACTGTAAGCGAACTTTAAAGAGCACTCGGGTTTCTTTCTGCTCTAAACGCTGATGAGATCTTAGACCGCTTGCTGTTCACACCACAACTCCTTCAGAACTCAGACCCAAGCTGTGCAACGCAGAATTATGGGTAGTGTGTTCATGTTTTCATGTCGCTGTTGTTTGGCTCGGCAACATTTTTGTGGAGAAGACAAACAAAGACAAGAACGAAACTGATGTGAAAAACCAAAACCATTTGAAAAAATAAGGAGGAGAGTACAGAAGAGGACCGATAGTCATTGTAATCATTTCCACATCAAAACACGTTATATAAATAAGTATTTGATTAAAAACAGAACAGAGGAATTTTATCAGAATAGAAAACAATCAATTATAGACTATTTTCTATCTAAACTATTATTTCTATCAAGGACTCCAACGAAAACAGTTTTGTAAGGAATAACTCAATGTTATTAATATTACAACAGAGCCAGTTGAGACTTTTAAAAAACACACAAGCGGTGATTCTACCCGGAATCTGCTCCTTTAATACTGGTAACCAGCCAGGGAGTGCAGGACAGTCCTAACAGCTCCACACCTCAGAGCAAACCTCGGCTATTCCAAAGCAAACCAGGACTGTTTTGTTGTCACAGTGCACAAACCTGCCTGATTTCAGTTCATTTACGGGAGTCCTGAAACGCTTCAAGTGTGAAACACCCCAGATTGTGTTATACAGGTCCCGGCGTCTCTCTATCTCTCCGTTCCTCTCTGTTGACTCTCAGAGAAGGGATTCCTACATGGAGGATAATATCGACCCCGGATCAGGTTCAGCCATGTCACCCAACACCAGAGATTATTTTTACAAGGTAGGAAAAAGTTTCTGGAATCAATGTTGGAGGGAAGATCAGCTACATAAATGGATATACACACCACACAAAGACCAAAGTTGCATGCACAAAATGCTATCACCTTCCTCTCCCAGATATTATATTTTGGCTCCATTTCACTTCTGGATTGTGTTCGATACAACGTCTTGCAAGAAACACACATCATCAGAAGCGGCTTCGAACCCATGTGCAATTAAGACGTCTTCCTTACAGTGCCAACATGAAACAGGAGAGAACCCATTACCGCTGCCATCCAAGCACAAGAAAAAAGGTTCAATATTCATGAAATATTCTAATACACCAAGTCCCCGGTGGTACGAAGAGAGAACTAATGATCATTCCTCAAGTCAGCCAGCCATAGAGAAAAAATTATGCAACAGCCTGTTTCACAATCGCTCTTCTTGTTTTTTTTTTTCTTTGTAAAGTTTCTGGGCAAGTGGATTATCATCCCTAGTGGTACACGCGGAAATTAATGTTCTCATCCTCGTCAGAGTCTGGAATCATTTGCAACTCTCGATCTCTAGCATCGCTGCTCGCCAATATTCAGTTCAAACACAGGCAGCAATTAGTGCTTTGCTGCTAAATCACAAACGCAGCACATCTGCTTCCCTGGAGACGCAGCAATGTTTGCATTCGGTTTGAATTCATCCTCTGGTGACGATGTCAACGGAGACCTTGTGTTGACATCTCAATACAGGCGAGACAAGCCGTCAAGCAGCCAGCCGGTTGATTGACAGGCCTCTGAAGACGACTTTTTGAAAGATCGATTTCTCTTTGGTTTCGTGTTTATTCGGATTCAGGAGCTGAACGTGTGATTGAAATACAAAAACAGCTCGATGGCGGAGCAACACAAACTGTTTCTGGAGACCCTTTCGTTTTTTCTTATTTAATAACATCAAACCCTTTTGAGCATTTCAGCAGCGTGACAGCGACAAAAATATAGCCAACCGAGTATTCATTCAAATGGCATTAAGAGCTGTGCAGTGATTAGTGCTGTTACCTCACAGCTTCAGAAATCATTGGTTCAATTCCTGGCCTGGATTCTGCTTGTGTGAAAATTGGCAAGTTCTCATTATGTCTGTGTGAGTTTCCTCCCACGTTCAAGGCATGTTAGGGTCAATTGATATCTCTGAAAAGTGTGAGTGAGTGATTAATGTGTAAGGATTGGCCCCGTCAAGGTTTGGTTCCCACCATGCCAGAGGCACCCCGTGACAATGAAATTGATTAATCTGACGTGGAATTGAATGAATGAATGAATGAATTACCAGCTAATGAATTGCACAGCTTTCGTAACGCTCTCGTAAACTGATTTTCAGCCCTAAGGCTAATCCAAGCCCGTAGCGAGACAAAACATTGTATGCAGAACATGCAGCATTTTCCTTTAATAACTTGTAATCTGCATTATTTATGAAGTAGCATTTGAATAATGAAGCTTGATTGTATGTGTAACGGCATACCGCTCGCAGCATGTGGTCTTAGAGTTGTCCGTGTGATTGTATACTTCCTTAATGGAGCCTAATGGATTGTGTGTGGCGCTCTGCCGCTCTAATGGTGTGAGATGTCTGAGAGATCATTGCTCCCTTTGCTCTCTCGCTGCTCTTCACCTGACCGGCAGTTAAAATCTTCCCACAAGCACACACAGAATTTATGTGGCTAAATCAACCTAAGTGAGTTTCCACTGGTGCAGCCTTTTCCGATTGCATTATAAAGACTGTTTGCGTGGATCTCCCTCGCCAAATGACAATATAACTACCCGTAGTATGGTAATGCAAGATGAAGGACGCTCGCCGTCTGTCAAATCCTACAGTCGTCTCAAAAAGGCGAAAGCAGATCAAGTTATTACACAGACTGGAATGGATTGCTTATTTGCTTTATTTATGCCGTTTTCCTTTTTATTACAAAGAACTAGGCTCGAGCTTACTTTTTCTGCTCACCATGGCAACGCATGGAACAGATGAATGCATCTCACAGTTAGCATGCAAGTGCCACGAGGCGCCAATTACATAATGGAAGAAAGTAAAGAATGAAGAAAGTAAGGAACAAATCAACAGAGGGAGGAGGAAAAAAGCAATTAATGAGTAGGAGGAAGTAAAAGAGGTGGAAAGGAAGGAAGAGAAACAGGATGTGTAATGTGGTATGGAATAAACGTATGAAGGAAAGAAAAAAAACAAAAAAGGAACACGTGGAAAGGAAGGAAGTATGGATATGTTAAGAAGGACAAAACATGAAGATAATAAAAGAATGCAAGAAAAGAGGAAACTGGATATTTTATGAAGTACGAAATAAAGAGGGCGGAAGAACCGAATAAAAAGAAAGAACAATAACTTAAATATGGAAAAGAGAAAGGTAGGAAGGCAAGAAAGAAGAAAGAAATTAAGGAAAGAATACCGATTAAGGTACAGTGTTCCCTCATCACTTCACAGTTCACCTTTCGTGGACTCGCGGGTGCATCGTGGGTTTTCCAAAAATATTAATGGAAAAAAATTATTGCAGATTTTCACTGTTCACGGGTTTTTGCAAAACTTGATCTGCACATGCGTAGTATGTGTGGTATAGTTAACGTATACATATACATGTATTCGATGAACTTTTACATTAAAAAATCACAACATTTCTAAAACATATATTAAAAATAATAATTCTAAGAATAAAGGAATGTTATAAATCATAAAATATTACGATTTACAATAAATAACATATTTACTCAGAGGATGAATACTCACCAAAAACGAGAAGTAACACTAGAGCATCGGCCGCCTGAGTCACTACTTGCCGACATGACAAGT
>JAVSBV010000043.1:5802676-5816227 GCA_033117975.1 Parotocinclus spilosoma | reverse complement strand
GTTCGCTGTTTGTGAAAGTTTCATTATAGACTGAATTCATTCAAGCCCTACGATGTTACCCAAACGTTCTGCAAGTTTTACAGCTAAAACAGTGTAGAAATACTTAAATAAATATAGCATTTTCATTTATCGCGAGGATAACCGAGGGAACACTGTATATATAAGGAAGTGCAGAATAGTGTAAGGAAAAAAGGAAGTAAGGACAAAAAAAGGACAGAGGCAAAAGAAAAGAATGAGGAAGGGAAGGAAGTAGTAAAGAAACAAACAAACAAAGATAGAAAAGGTATTATGAAGTAAGGAGAACAGAGTATACAATTAAGTAGGTAATTAAGTAAGGTAAAAAGTAGAATGCAAATAAATGTTGAATAAAGTAAGAAGAAAGGAAGGACACAATGATGAAGGTAGGAACGGAAGGAACAAACAAATGAAGGAATGCAAGAAGAACGGAAAACTAGATTTGCATGGAAGACAAAAAGGATGAAACAAATAAGAAAAGGAAATGAGGAAAAAAAACAAAGAAGAAAATGAAAGAAATACAGAATGGGGAATATAAGGATGTACTGCATAGAAGGAAGGGTCGAATAAAAAAGGAAAGAATAAAGAAAGTAAGGAAAGAAATAACAAACAAAGGTTGTATATGGACATACAGAATAAAGAAGAGAAGGTAGGAATGTAGGAGAGTAATGGGCAGCACTTTGTGAAAAAGCAAACATCTAAAAGGTGTGGAGAGAAAACAGAGAGAAAAGACAGGAACACAACGCATCTAGCTGATGGAGAGAAATGCCATGACACATTATTGAAGGCCGCTTTGGCACTAAGCTGCTTATTGATGAAAGCACTAATCTGACTGGCAGAAGGTAAGAAGGCTGTCTGGGATGTGCTGAGATAAAATACGTGGGCTACAGGCAACACCACCAGGTAGCTGAACCAACACAATGCCTCATTTAAAGAGCATGTTTATTTTTTACTTACAAAGCATGTACGTGACCTCGCAGAACGGTTGTTTCATGTTTACCTTTTTACTTTACTTCTGTTGTATTATTATTTCCTCCAAAGTCTCGCCTGATGGAATAAGAGACGTTTGAGAAAAATGCTTCTCAGAAAGAATTCACATAAATCAAACTTGCACAAAGAACATTTAGTGGGAAACGAATCTGACTGCGAGCCTGTGGATATTAACATAAACACTGTGATGATTGTCGTACTCATCTTCGACCGCATGATCATTAGTCTCCCATCTGCATACTGCCGCTGTGTATCGCTCCATCCATTACCGCTACAACATAACGCATCTTATGAATCTGCAACGCACATCAGCTCTGCTCCACTTCAGCGCAAGCTGTAGACCCGTCTAACAGGCCATAATGGGAATGGTAGATCAAAATCTCCGTCTTGCTAGCAAGGGAGCATGAGGGTTTGCTCGAACTGATTCTACGCCGCAATTTCTTTGTAGAGAGATGATCCAATATTACTGTGCCAGTTCGGCTAGGCAATCCCAGCGCGACTGCACGGATCATGAAAGTCGATTAGCCTCGACTAAAAAAACATCCTTGTGCCCTTATCTATTTCCAGCTTGGACCCGATACGGTGGTAAGCATTCTGGCATGATCAGCAACTCTGATTGTATTGACTTGGATGCAGGCCAGAAAGTGGGTTGATTCATACAAAAGGCCTGTAAACGAGTTTGTCAGGTCCTGCCTTGAGTGGTTACACTGTCTTATCTCCACAAACGCTCTGGAGAAGATCACTCATTTGGAATATGTCTGTCCGGTGCACTAAATCCCAGAGCGCTTGTCCAGGGCAATCGATTCAAAAGTGTCAGCTCAGACCAGCCGATCGGTAAACGCCTGCAAGGACTAGACATTCCTTGGGAGATGGCATAGAAACAATGCATAATCAACTACTCCCCTTACACAACCCACCTTATTAGCTCTTGCCATGTTGACAACTCCACACCGGTGGGGAGCTATATGTAGCCGCGTTCCTCATTACAGTCCTAATTTCTCTCACAGTCTCAACTGTAATTTATTCCTCAAGTATTTGTTTATAATTGCTCACTCACGTCTTCCCTGCAGGCCACAAAGGGTCTTGATATGTCAAACGCGTTGGCGCCTGAATTCAGGAACATCTGACAGTGGTTTGCTTTGTGCCGAGGGATCGCTGAGGGAGGCCGGTACTGTATTCTAATAAGAAACACTGCCACAGATCCACCGCGGAGAGAACCCCAAACAGGCGGGCATCAGGTCTGAACGGTTTAACAGCTGAATTCTGTTATGGATATAAGCCAGCTGGATCCAGAGTGAGAAGGTGTTCAAAAATACGGGGGATTCTGGGACTGGGCTGGAGGCAAGCTGCAAAAAGCCGAGGCAGCCAAGAAATGTGAAGTATATTTTACGCCTTTAGCTTCCTCTCCTCTGTGAACAGGCTGATACTTTGCCAAGCCCCATTCAAAATATGGAGGTATAATTTACTCAAGAGAAAAAGAAGTTCGAGAATAGCTGTTAGGGAAAGAGACAGCGTGGGGGTGAAAAATATTCCAGCGGAAATCCATAACCTTTCAATAACAAGCTTTCTAATCTTATATCCATGCTTACCACCGAGTTAATACAGAGGTGAGACAGACACAGATGGAAAGGAGATAGCACAGAAGCTATGTATAGCGCGATTTAGTCCCTTGCCATTTTCAGCTGCAGCAAAGCCTGAGCTGCTGGTGCTTGCTGTCCTCCCGTGGAGCGGCACTGGATGGTCACAGAGGGGGTTTGGGGAGTAATCTCCTGACACACTGGCCTCAGAAGTTCACGCTGGATGAAGAAGGTTAAGCGATGTATTCCATTAATTAAAGCCTGCCCCCCGAAATCCCTCTTGCATCCCTCCCTGCCAAACAGAAAAATCTGAAGCTGTGCGGATTTGACGGGGGACCCAATGTGGGTGCAGGACTATGCCACCTCAGCCTAATAAGGGAATTTAATTGTGTGGATTCAATTTAACAAGCTCACTCAAGCTACTAAATCACTGTGAGAGTGTCTCCCACTCTATATGTGTAGCAAAGGTATCATTAAATTAAAGATGTATAACTCATAATTAAATCATAGATCTCTATCTGCAGTGTTTCATTATCTCATGCGTGAAATGAACCAAAACAGTGTTTTGCAAATTTCCCGAGATCAGGTTACCAGTTCCAGTCCTCACACCATAATGTACTTCTAGTACCAGTTCCAGTCCTCAGTCTAAGATGTTCTTTTTGTACCAGTTCTAGGCTTAATGCCAAGGTGTATTTTTCCAGTACCAGTTTCAGTCCCGAAACCAAGATGTTCTTTTAATTCCAGTTCCAATCCCTTCATGAATATTTTATTCTGGTACTAGTTCTCACATCTTCTCCCATCTTGAATGGTACTTTGTTTGGCTAACTATGCTGTTTTTTATTCACTAAAGCTTTGACACAGCTTGTGCGTCGTAGTTGTGTCTCTGGTTTTTGCATGCCATTTTTGCGTTCGTTTGTCAACATTGTGTTATTGCCCAAGGCCAAATGTATTTCAACCTGAATGTACAGTATAATAAGCTAATCTTAAGTGCATTACCACAGTCTGGCATGAATTGATGTTAAAATCAGAAAAGACTAAAACATGGCAGTATGCATGATACGGAATGTGTTCTATATATATATAATATCTTAAAAATGCACTACAGGTTATATTTTGTTTAGCAGCTGGCTGATGGATGAAAGAAAAAAACACCGATCACCTACACACTGGCAGCCTTCTGAGTCACTTGTCCACCAGGCAATGACAAATAAAAAAAATTACGGCCCAGATCCACCATCTGCTTGCCCTGGGTGCACGGGCTTCTGATTTGTGCACCTCTGGTGTACCATGGAGCCTGTGCTCAGTTATGAATCATACCTGTGTGTACTGTAACATATCCATTAGAAACATATTAAGCCAGGTGCCAACCTAATCAGCACCACTTTCTCTCAGCTGAGTAAGTGTACCCCGGAGTGACATTCAATACACATGTATTTCGGTGGCGAACGGAAAGGAAATCTTTGCTCTCAAATAGTTCGAGCCTGTCTGTGTGAGGTGGCTGTTCTCGTTCGGCTCGGCCATCCCTGACAAACAAAATCTTTAACGATCGTTTAAGAAGCAGAAAGCCAGACGCAAAGCCCTGCCCTCACTGGCAGCGAGGGGCAAACATGCCTGCTATGTTTATAGTCTTAAGCACTGAGGCGGTGGGAGAAAGGCTCGCACCTGAGCACGTCTGAACGCATAGCAAGATGACACGTTGTCAGGCGTATTAGCGACACACCAAGCCCCGCGTCACCACATCTGTCAATCTCTCTGCGTTTAATATTTATTTTGGTCGACCTGTTCTGCGTAACGCGGGGAGGCGCTCCTGACGTGACTTCACATCTGCCGAGAACTGCCGTATGAGTTAACATCTGTACCGTTATTCTATGCCTGTCAGTCATCTGTACCGTTGCGTCATGTGCACATGCAGGCCGCAGGGTAACAGTCAGATGTCTGGGCGAATAGTGGATGCTGGCCATATATTAAAAACCGGCAGTGACACACCACGTTCCAGCATGCACAGACAGAAAGACAGCGAGGACGACACACTTCGTATTGCTGGAGTCTATTGTCACTTCCATGCCATATGCTGTCCGTCACAGCGCCGGTGCTGCTCAGGGTCACTCTTCTCTCCAGTCAGTAAGTCCACAGGGCCTGAACTTACCCTAACTGTCAGCCAGCATCTGTTTGCATTACCAACCAGCGGGCTGGTACTGACAGAACCCGAGCCCGTGCGTCCTCAAACTGCAGCTCATGCGTATCCTCTGCCTACTAACCATCACTAACGTGCTCGCTCGAGAGGATAAGCTCAACCTGATACCTCTCTCTCCATTCCCTGAACAGCTCCACACAGGCAGACAGACACACACACACATCATTCTGCCTCAGCCACTTCAAACACTACTCCCAAGCCCACACAGATTTAATGTCCTGGATTAGCATCTAAATGCTTGCTGATGAGAAGTGAGGAGAAATTGGTGCTGGACTTTGTTAGCAGCAGTAGGTCAGGCATGACCATCCACTCGGTGTATCAGTCACATTATTGACTCTGTGGGAGAGTCACAAGGCTGGATATATATGTATATACATACATATATACGTAAATACGTAAATACGTAAATACACTTTTGAGCTTATACATGGTTCAAACTTTAATAAAAGCTTTAATGCGCTTAGTTTAACTTCAACTACACAACAAATAACTAAACTGAAACATGTTTCATCTTTTGCTGTAACTCAGGCTGTCCTGTAGCTCCCTAAACAAGAAGGATTTAGGTACAGCCACTACAAGATAAAAAATGGTAGTACAGAAATAACTGCAGACGAAAGGCGCCTCACTCTCAGGCCACCTAGACGGGGCATCATTACAATGCTCAAAACTGACAGACAAACCCCACTTCACCAGAGGTGGAATACACCCAAAGTCAAAACAAGCCACCAACATTATCTGTTGACAAATGAAACACCAAAGCAAGGTGAGTAGGAAAATGCCGGCAAAGTGCAAATACGAAGTAAAGGAATCAAGCAGCGTCGTTCCCTTATGCAAAACTTTTTCATGAATCGATTCTGAGCTCTTTTTGTACACAAGATGTTTGCAGGGAATGTCCTAACACGACAGACAAAAGTGGTTCTTTTTAGTCAGAACCACAGAATGTTGAAACAATTGCTCAATTGTCACAACAAATCTCTCTGACATTGCATGTATAACAGCAAAAAAGCCACTAGCGCATGTGCATAAGACGCACGAATAGTGAAGCAAATCCCACGGCTAAAAGAGAAAAACATTTCCCAGACTATCCACATGAAATAAGCTAATATCTGCTAACTCGTTAGGATACAGTAATGTTAAGATAATGTAATTCATGTAATTCATAGCTTTAACGGGAAAGTATTTAGAATACTGTGTAATAATGTAGACTTATTTTAGAACAAATAACCTTTTACATATTACATATATTAATATTATAAAATGTGCTTATTTGTATACGAATAAAACGTAAATTGTTTGGAACAGTAAAAATATGGTTTGGGACACTTTTCTCAGGAAAAAAGGTAACGCTTTCTCCCTGTTGATGTTTTGGATAAATTGAAGCCGTCTACGAAATAAGACCAACATCTGATACTTTTCGATGTAACAAGACCAGGCTGTAGCATATGTTTTTAATTCAAATGTTGTTTTTCATGTAAAATGTAGACAAATCATATTTGGAAGAATGTTAGTAAAGAATAATTAAATAAGTAAAGTTCATTTCAAGGTGTGTGAATGCCTACCTGTGCAGACAAGAAACTTCTGAAATTCAGCAGTATTATCTTAAACCAGTAACAAAGCAATTCACGTTGAATAAACATGTTATGTTGCTGTTTTGTTCATTTCTCAGTTACTCACTTTGAAGTAGGAAATAGGACAGCACTTGACGCTGCTCGTTTCAACACTCTTTGTAGTCTAAATGGTCCATTTCCATGCACTGCATTACCAAACACCAGTCAGAGTTCAGCTAACACACAATCATAATAATATGATAAGGAACAAACAGCTTACATTTAACGTTTAACTTCAGCACTTTGTTGTGCAGCACATAGCTCTCACCTCAGGTGGCAATTCAAATACCTTACATGTGAAAAAAAACACCTACTTACAATCAACAAAACACAGCCTTTTATACTTACTAAATGCCTCTGGCTTAAATCAGGATCAAATCTATCACTGTAATCAAACCAAATTTGAGTTTACAGGAAAACAGACTGTTTACTTTGGTCTGGACAAGTACAACTGCTGATTTCTCAGTTCATTAAACCACAATACGAGGTAAACAAGCTCAGCTTTGATTCAAACAGACTGGTTGATTTGATGATTTGGCGTCAAAGAATGAATAAAACAAAGCTTACCGATTTGGTGCTGTACTTTGGCTGACTGGTCTTGTAGCTGTAATCCGAGTACTGGTCTGAGCCTGTAGAGTTGTCGTCTCGCTCTGTTCCCACAAAGGTATTGGTGGCAGGGAGCTCCTGGACTGCCTGGTGCTTCTGGGAAGCAGATGGAGACTGGGCCTGCAGCTGAATAGAAGGCAGAGGTGAATTGGAGCGGTAATGTCTGCCGAGGTCTGGGCTGCTAGGTGGGTAGGTCAAGGGCAGGTGGATCCTGGGGCTGTCGTTTACCCCGTCTATGTTGAATTTCAGACTCTTCTGAAGGCTAACCTCTTCATCCTCCCCAAGAGGTTTGGGTGATTTCGGGGGCTTTCCCTTTCTCCCCTTTTTCCCCTTGATGCACTTTGGTCCTTGTTTGGGAGCGTACAGGTCCTTGGTCTCCTTCTTGCCAGCCTGGTAGCCACTCTTTGTTTCCCTCTGAAGGCGATGTCTGATGAAGACTACTGCAACAATTACTGTGACGACTCCCGCCACACCGGCCAAGCTACCATACACAATGTTGCTTCTCTGAGCTGCTAGGCTGTAATCTGGGTCACCAGCAATGTCTGTGTCCAGTGGCGTGTATAAACTGTGTCCGACCAACCCCTCCACTAAGCTGATGTTAGAAACTGTCTCATTAACGTAAATGTGCACCAAGACGATGGCGTGGCGTGTCGGCTTGCCCTTATCGCTCACTTTCACTACCAACCGGTGCAGGCCGCCGTGCTTTCGGGTAAGTTCCTTGGTTAGTTTTATCTCTCCATCGGATGGAGAGATGTAAAAGAGCTCGTGAGGGTTTCCGCCAGCTATGCTGTAGACCAGCTCAGCGTTGGAGCCAGAGTCTATGTCTTCAGCCTCCACCACCTCCACAACGCTGTCTGGCGAAGCCAAAGGAGAGAGGCGCGAGAAAGAGGAATTAGACGGTTTGGTGACAACGGGTGCGTTGTCGTTCTCGTCGAGTACGTTGATCGTCACACCAACGTATGAAGATCGTGGGGGGTCTCCTCCATCCACAGCCTTTAGTCGGAATGTGTAACTGCTCTCTTTCTCACGGTCAAATGATATGCTGGATAGGATGGTCCCTGTACCATTCTGAACCACAAACTTCCCAACATCGGGTTCCACAGAGAGCTGCACTCGGGAATTTTCTCCCTTGTCCATGTCTAACACGGTCACCATGCCGACTGGGCTAAGAGGCGGCATGTTCTCCTGGACAGAGAAGCTGTAGCTACTGAGCATAAACTTTGGATCGTTGTCATTTCTATCCAGAACCTTGATCACGACCGAGGCTGTTCCCCTGTGGCTCGGGACACCCTTGTCTGCTGCAGTAACACGGAACTCGTAGCGCTCCTTGTGCTCACGATCCAGTGGGCTCCTCGCTCGTACCTCCCCTGTGTTGGCATCAATCTCAAACAGCCCTCTTGTTGAGGAGTCAGCTACGATACTGTAGACGAGCTCTGCGTTAGTGCCACTGTCTGCATCCAAGGCAATGACATCCAGAATCTTCTCCCCTGGCTGATTCTCTTCGGCGAACTCTACCTCAAACACTGGGGGTGAGAATATGGGAGAATTGTCATTAACGTCAGTCACTTGGACTTTCAGGGAGTTTGTGCTGGACAGAGCTGGGTTGCCAGAGTCCACAGCTACTATCTCCACCCTGTAATCCCTGATACGCTCATAGTCCAGAGGTGTGGTTGTCTGCAGGAAGTACTTCTTCTTGTTATCAACGGAAGAATCGCCAGCAGGTCGGAGCTGAAACGGGACATCTCCTGCTACCACACAGGTCACCACTGCGTTTTCTCCCTCATCTTTATCAGAGACTTGCACCAGTGCGACTGCTGTGCCCACAGGCATGTCCTCTGAGATGTTTGCCACCCCATCACTATGGGTCCTCAGGCCGATACCGCGGATTTCCACCGCTGGAGCATTATCATTTTGGTCAGTTACTTCAACTGAAACGTAGGTCGTGGAGGTTTTGGGCGAGGGACCTTTGTCCCGTGCAATGACGTGAAACTTCAAGCTGTTAATCTCCTCACGATCCAACGGGCCTTTGACGTAAATGATTCCAGTAGATCGGTCAATCTGCAGGAGTTTTGGCACCTGGTCAGTGGCCTGGTGTATGGTGTATTCGATTTCACCATTTGGACCCAGATCCGAGTCATTGGCCTTAACCTGCAAATTTAAAATGAAGAAAGCTTTAAGAAAGTGCTCTGTAATCAGATTTAAAATAAATAGGGAGTAACATCATTTTCAGGTCCTTGTAGAAATATCAAAAGTCAATTAGCATGAAGCATTAGGTAAGCAGTCCACTGACTGACAAGTTTTATGGAACGCAACTCTGTCGTCTAAAAGAATCCCAACTGAGCTCTTGTCCCAGCCCTGGGGCTGGAGCCCTGGACTGGAAAACACTGTGCTTTGGCCGAATAAAAACTTCCATGACAAGACATCTTGTATGAACATATAACTGCAGTGGATAGAAAGTTAATTGTCGCAAGATTCAACAATCTCTCTGTGATAGTGTATCGCAGACACATTCTACACAATCTCATTGTCATATCACACACCCCTATAGGAGCATGATATAACACATAGAGTACAGTGTTTTGTCTAGGCTATCTGTTGTTACTAAGCCTGCACCAATGCTGAAAGGGGTTCCCTGGGCACACCAGTGCCACAGACCCCGTTTCAACTGTGGTAAGTACGTGTGACAACCTAAAAGATGTACCTCCTTATAATATAACCAAAACATGCACACAGAGTCCGCCAGCATGTACGCGGCAAGTATAATTTTCAGGCCTTATAAGATAACATTAAACTAAACATTACACTAGAGTTTCTTTAAATGATTAAGTCTCTGAAAAACAAATAACTAAAATGTGCACTGAGCATCAAGTTAAAAAACAGAAAATAAAGGCACCGTTTAGTCAAACTCTATTCACCAAGCAATTAAGTTAGGTGAAATCTGTGACGTAGTCATTGCTCAGTTTATATAATAAGCATCAAAGTAAAAAGGGAGGCAGTTGGAGGTTTGCAGCAGCAGTGCTCATTAAAAAGCTTCCCACCACCTGATGATGCAATACCCTCCTTTATTTCTTCTCTTGCTGAGATCTAAAGGTTAAACAGAAGTGTTTGGACTTTTACCTGCAGTACGGAGTGTCCAACGGGGCTGTTCTCTGAAACCTCCGCTTCATATGAAGACCTTTCAAACTTGGGTGCGTTGTCATTGGCGTCGGTAATGACGACTCGTAACAAGGCACTGCTGTAGCGCGGTGGGCTTCCCCCGTCCACTGCTTTAATCGTTAGGTCGTAGGAGTCTTTAAGCTCCCTGTCCAGGTTTCCCATCACGATGAGCTGCGGCAATTTCTCGCCTCTGTCGTCTGCCACCTGCAAGCCAAAAAGGGTGACAGCCTCTGGTCCGGCGCTGAGGGTGTAGTCTGCTACTCCATTCCGTTCTGTGTCCTTGTCGGTAGCCAGCGGAATGGCAAAGGTGGCTCCCATGTGAGTGTTCTCCTGAACTGAAAGCGTGAGCACAGGTGAAGGAAACTGTGGGGTGTTATCGTTGATGTCCAGCACCTCGATACGTCCCTCGATCAACCGGGGGCTTTGGTTCTGGATAAGGTCCGTGACAGACACCTCAAACTCCAGGAAGCATGGCTTTCCCTTCATGCGGCAGTCCTTCAGTGTCTCTCTGTCTATGGGGATCTCGGTGGTAAATATTTCCCCTGTCTTTCCGTCCACCCGCAGGTAAGGGGTGCCCACCTCCAGCTTGTACAGATGTCCAGAGTCAGGTAAGCCCTGGTCTGCTGCCAAGCTGCCTATCAGCGTGCTCGGCGGCTGCTCCTCGCGCACGCGGTACAGGATGCCACCCAGTGTGCCACATCCGCAGTCCAGCACCAGTGCCAACAGCAAATAAAATCCCACAGAGAAATCCATAATGCCCAAGAGATGTGGCACCTTAGACTGGAAAATAGAGGGTGAGAAGAAAACAAGGTTTAGCACAACAAAGATTCTAGCTAAGCTTAAATGCATAGAGGTTTAAAAACAACACTGCAAAGGATGAAAATAAATTCACTATGGATGTTCAGGTCCTAATCCTTAACACTCTGAAAAGGGTCTAAAAACTATTTCTGAAATGAGCACTGTATTTGGTATTAAGTGTAATATAAAATTGGCATTTTTATACATTTGTTACACTTTTTAACACAGTTATCCTACTCAGGAGCTGGTAGGGCTCAGGAGCTCATTTTTAGTATGCACAGGGAACAGATGAGAGAGCTTATACCCTGAACAGATATGGGGGAGATGATCCCCATATCTGCCCTACCATCCAGGAATTAACTTGTGCTACCTGTAGCCCGAGTTCTGACACCTCCACATAACCCAAAGATAAAGCAGTATAGGGAGAAATCTAAAAATGACTATCTACTGCTTATGTAGTGCACTGTATGCACAGCCATCTACAATTGCTGACATCATGTACCTCAATGTTGTTGATACAACCTCAAAAACATAATTTATAAAATTAGCACTGTTGTGTCTGTGTGACGTCTGACTCGGGATTCAAACCCAATTGGTGAAACAGTGTATCAGACTGCTGCCCCACTCAAGCGCCTAGTAGTGTTCTTGCATTATTTATCATATTCTCATATGTTCCTTTGTCCATAAGGGCAGACGGTTAATATTCAAAGACGATTATTGCAAATGCTGATAATTAAATGTAATTGGATGAAATATTAATTCGTCCCCTGACATTGAATATCATGTTTTTTCCCATTTAGCCCATGCAACAAATTCAATTGCAGCCCTCTGCTCAAGAGAGTTAAACCTTTCTCATTAATGGCACAAGAAAATGGCTAATTATCGCCCTTTTGAATGTCGGTCCAAGATAAGCTGCTGTTGAAAATTAATGATTTAACACCAGTCATAAGCAATGTGCTAATGGGCTTATGTTTATTAAGAATGTATGGGTGGCTGTGCTTAAAAACAACAGCTCAGCACACTTCCCTTTATTTACAATCTCAATTTAACCCAGCTCATAACTAGATTGTAACGTATCTTCCCCCAACATATGCTTAACGCAATACAAATTTACTAGCAATGTTTCTTATTAGACTGTGAATCAGAAACATATTACTTAGAGAAGCGCTTTTGATTCACCCCTAACACTAAGATGAATTGTGTCTTTAGGAGAGCGCTGATGAGATTAAGGCGGCGGTTAAGCAGAAGAATATTTACAGAGTGGAGGCGTTGCTGAGCATCGCAGTATGGAACAGATCCTTCAGGATTTATGATTGAACCAAACAGTTTCTCTGCACTCAGGTCACACAGCAGCTCAAGGTCTAGAATTAACGATGGAGCACAGATTTACTTTCACGCTCATGAGATCTCCATCTCATCGTCTCCACTGTTTCAGGCTAATTTACACACGGCAAATGGCTGTGTTTGATTCCTAACCTGGAATGCCTCCTCATTCATGAACACCCACTATTTTACATTCTGCATTCATCCACATTCCCTAAGCGGAGGAGTTTTCTTTTCAGGCTCCATGTAATTTCAGACGTTAATTAGGAATGTTTGTTGTCATTTGAAAAAGGAGCAGATGGTTTACTGAGCTGAATTGTTTTTTTCTGACAGCCTGCTTACCACTCAACAAAACTTGTGCACCTATAAGTGGAAAATGCCTGTGTTAACATCTGCATAGAACACTGGTCAGAATTAAGATCGATAGACTTCACCACCATACAAAAAGCCTTGACCCTAAGAAAAGCAAATCAAATAAGTGTAACACAGGATAGCTAAACACAGGACAGCATCCAATCCAATTAGAAATCCGATTCCCTTGTAACTGCTGAGATCGGAGTTGCAGCATATTGATGTACTAATTGCTCGGTTTATTGATGTGTCCCCTTTTTGCATTTGCAGAGCACCCCACTGTCGATCTGCCCCGAAAGATAACGTGTGGGTCTGAAACATGATTAGAAAGTTGGACGAGAAAAAATCTAGTTTGTGAAGGCGAGGCAATAACGAAGCTGGCTGCAGACAGAAAGGTTAATGTCTGCCTAAAGATGTGATGGCGTGAACTGGAACAATACTTCTGGAACTACATTATTATTCATAATGTGAACATATTGCATTTCTAAAATGTGGGTTATGAGAGTGCGCACGAAAGATCATTTATTTCCAAAGTTATCAAACTTCTGAAAACTTAAAGGAGTCATATGATGTAAAACTCACTTTTTCAGTTCTATAGCACAGACATTTGGGTATCTGGAAAACCTACCAACATACAAATTTAAACAACCCAGTAATTTCTAAATCATTTAACAACTGGTTCAGTTTCATATGTCATATTAGAACTTTCCTGGACTTGCAGTGCTAGGAATTCATAGTCTATGTAGGTAGTATAGAGTATATACAGGTGATGTAGGTAGTATAAAGTATATATAGATGCTGTAGGTAGTATAGAGTATATACAGGTGATGTAGGTAGTATAAAGTATATATAGATGCTGTAGGTAGTATAGAGTATATACAGGTGATGTAGGTAGTATAAAGTATATATAGATGCTGTAGGTAGTATAGAGTAT
>JAVSBV010000043.1:5745462-5759061 GCA_033117975.1 Parotocinclus spilosoma | reverse complement strand
ATTAATTTAATACAATTTGGAATAAGGCTATAACGTAACAAAATGTGGAAAAAGTGAAGCGCTGTGAATACTTTCCGAATGCACTGTATATATTTTATTTTATTTATTTATTTTTTTGTACCTTTTTCCGCCCTCCAGTGGAGAGCCAACAATTTTTTAATATATATTTTTTAAATTTCGTCCTTGTATTGATTCCACATAGTCCTCGACAAAATGAAAAGTGCTGAAAAAAAACAAACAATATTTTCCTCCCTCCTCAGTAGAATTTTAAGTAGGGACATCCGAGAAACAACAATTAAAAAAGTCTGGCCTAATTCCCATTTGGCATTTTTATGCTCACAGCATAGTAGAACCTTGGGGTTTTTTTTCATTTAAACTCTCGTATTATTGACTTTTTATTCATGATTTTTCCTTCCTTGGAAACCATGTTCAGGGCTTTTATACCTGTTCATTTTTATAATTAATTAATTAATTAAAACAGTGCACATGACTTCCCATAAAGTCATTTTTGTAGATCAATTAAATATCTTCTGATCAATTAAACACATAAAATGTTTTGTTCTCTGCAGGTATCTCTGAGTTTCTATCCAAACAAAGCTTAAAGTTTTATCAGAGGTTCAGAAGCTTTATAAAGACCGTAACCAGAGGTGTGTATTAAACCCGAGTAATTAGCCCTGGTAACACCATGTGTGCCAGTCCATTGTTTCCATGCCGTGTTTGCAGGTCACAATTGTAACATAATAGCTCAAAATTGGGTAAAAAAACTCTGAATTTTGAAATAGTTGGTCAAAAGTTGGGTAACACTGTTAAAGTTGTAAGTTAATAGCTCAAGACTGAGTAGAAACATCCAAATATTGACGTATTGGCTCACAATTGTAGTAAAATCTGCAGATTTTTAGATTAAAATGTCCAAATTGAGTGATCATAATATATGGGTGTCCCAATAAAATAGGTGTAGCGCAAAAACAGTAATATGTGACAAAAGCAGCCAGACCATGTCAAGAAAATAAATATTTAATAGTATCAAAATATTTAATCTTTTTTTAAATCTTTATAGCCCTGTAAGATTGGGGCGGATCAGAGTAACTGGTCTAACTGTACATAGGATCTGGAACATGCAGGATCGGGGACGGTACCCATGGCGGCTTGATTACCTCGGTGTGTGTGTGTGTGTGTGTGTGTGTGTGTGTGTGTGTGTGTGTGTGTGTGTGTGTGTGTGTGTGTTTGGGCTGAGGGCGGCTGGTCAAGGTAACTGCGATATGACGATACATCGTTACTGCAATAAATTACATCACGGTATGTTTTCCCGTGTGTTTTGCTGCTGTTAAAAGACTTTGGTCTGATTTGTGTTTCGTTATCCAACGTCCTAGCTTCATATTCCAATGCACTTGTCCTATAGATTAGCATTTCAAGCAGGAATATTGATCTGTAAATGTCAGTGTTGACCCTCAGGTGGAAGGTGATGCATTATTTAAAGTACGTATCCCTCTTAGTGGCAGAACAGGGGGAAGCTGGAGCGACGCTAATTCCGTGCCCTTGTCGTGACTCACGATGCTCTGAGTTTGTTTCCTGGGCATGTGCCCAGTCGTGTCTGATTACAAAGAGCTGGACTGAATGGGACCTCTTCCTGGACAGAGACCTGTCCCAGCATCCTTCAAATCCTGTATTCATTATGTATTATAACATGCGGAATATGAGTGTGACCCCAATTCAGGTTACGCAAAACATTAGAATCTGTCGTTATAACGCATTATAACCCTGTGTTATGGTTAATGATGCTTTGAACTCAACGCCTTATAAACTGGTATTTACATAATTATAACTAAAGCCAGACGTTAGGTGTTTATAACATGTTGTAGTGCATACATAATACTATAGAATGCCTGACATAAGCATGTATAATTGCTTATAAGCCGTTCTATAAATAACGCTTCATAACGTGAGGTTATAATGCATTATAACACAATGTTTGGGAGTTATTGTAATGTCTTATGAAACTTGACTGGAACTCGGAGGTGTTGTGCCGTTCATTTGGACATTTATAATGCGTCATGAACACAGGATTGGTGAGAATCGTTCCGTAGAAGGACTTTCGTCATTCAGACTGTAAAGCGTTTCGGGCTGGCGCTTGTCTCCTGCGTCCGCCTGCTCCTCTTGCTGACGGTCGTAAAGCCGAGGTGCTGCAGGTTCGGTTGCTCTCCGGGTGGAAAGCGCTTCATGAAGTGAACCTCCTGCTGATTGGGGAGCGTTTGCGACCCTCGGCGCGGGCGTCCCTTTTTGGTGAAGCCCATGTACCAGCCCACGTAGCGTGCCGACATCCAGGCTGTATAGTTGTTCTCCAGGACCATCTCAACGAAGACGCACTCTGCGTTCGCACTGTTGACTTTCTGCAGAGATAAGAGCATGTTTTTGTAAATGCCCGGGAAGCCAGGCACCATCACTTTAAGAAGCTGGTACGTTGCGTTTCTTTGAATAACGCTGGCCTTGATTAGCATGTTTTAAGTTCGCTTAGGTAATCTGGTTAAAATTCATTGAGGCTGGATAACCCAAACTGGTTCCATTCAACAACCTGTACTTATCGTCACCAGTACTGACTTAACTGAACCAGTGCTGTACCAACTGAGCCCTAATGGGAGTCCAGTTGTGGGATCCTGGCATCAGTTGGGTGAATGCTTTGGACTTTGGGGTTGGGCTATATTTTATTTAACATCGCTTTTGGCATCAGGGTGGGATCTGGGTTTGTGCTGATGCCACCGGACCAGTGGTGCCCCCATGTTATCTTTCTAATCCTTAAAACTTAAACATACCTAAAATCTAGAATGTTTAAAAAACTTATTTCTGTACCCATCATTGGTATTTCAAGGTGAGGTAGCATAGCGGTTAAGGTACTGGACTCTGGACCAGACTTTGGTCCTGGGTTCAAATCCCACCTCTGCCAAGCTGCCACAGTTGGGCCCTTAAGCAAGACCCTTAATCCACCATTGCTTGAATTGTAAGACTGTATAAGTTGTGAGTCGCTTTGGATAAAGTCGTCTGCTAAATGCTGTAAATGTAATGTAAATGTGTTTGGAAGATTTACAAGATTTCACATCTAGAACTAAAAATGAATCTGGGGTTCAAACAAGAACAAGTAATGTAATGTTAGAACTGGTGCCATTTCCGAGCCGAGTTTTGTTTCCATGTAAGTTGCTTAACTCACCCTGCCAACCAGTTTACCCCGGCGGTTCATGCACAGGTAGAAGTTGGTCTCCTTGCCTCGGATTCGCACCTGACTCCCGAAGGTGTCGGCCTCTACCACGAGCTGGGCTTGTGAAGAGAGACACAGACAAGACAGACAGGAATATAGATGGGCCGAGGATGTGCTCTTTGTGCACATTTTGTCTTTTCATAAAAGTCTGCCAGAGAAAATATTGCCAGAGAATTTTTCCAATTCCAGGCCAAGACACGGGCAACTCCCTATCTGAATCTATTCATCGCGGTAGGCGTTAGTCATGTGGACGCTGAAAAAATGTCACCGTCTTGACAGCTTCATTCCTCACTGGACAACACGGCTTGCGTTCCCTGCTTTCTCCCTCTCACACTCTCTTGTTTGGTTCGATGCTCATGTTTTATAGGTTTTAATCTTTCAGCTTTTCTACACTATGTAAGTCCGACGGCAGGATAGAGCTTGTGGACGTCTTGAAAGACGCCAAGGTCTTTAAATATCAACAACCCACCCATAACCCACCCATAAATCTCTTTCATCCTCAGTGTTACAGAGTGTCAGGCTTTGCCCTTATGTGCAGAACAAATGGAAATCCATCAGCGGATCGATAAAGTGGAGGTCAACCCAGACTCCTTTCTGTGTATTAATAATTAAAAACATATCGAGTCCCGTTCCTGAACGGGAGTCTTTTCACCAGTGTCAAGTCCTTATTCCTCCATTCAAGAACGATTTCCCTGTTTGTATGTTCTGAGCAAACAAGTTCAATTTATAGCGCCACAGACTTTTGACACTCGATGACTAAACCCTTAAGACTGTCTGTGCACCATTCATCTGAGAGATGTCAACATTATGTATGGCCACTATCTTTGTTTGGGCAGCTTATACAATTAAAACATTAAAATATTAAAATGCTCCAATCCAGTGAGTGGTCTTACCGAATTTGTCTCCGTCTTCTCCCGAGGCAACTATTTTCCTTCCCAGGACCTGTACATGCTTGCCGCTGGTCCTGCTGTAGATCTGGTACACTCGGTGATGCTTCCTGCTCAGGCTGTCTCTCGCAGCCGCCTGGTTCTCCACGTGCTCCCCGAAATCGACATTATCCACCGTCAGAACCTTCGCAAATGTATAGGGTTAGGGTCAGACACGGATTTTTATTTATACATATATTTAAACACATATACATATATTCAAATACATTAACTGTATGTAGGGGTTCGGTTTACCTGGATGAAGCTACAGAGCAGTAATACAATCTGGACACACCTGGAGAAAGAGAAATAATATCCTATGGTAAATCTGAAAACAAACAGCATGCAGACTGGTGGAAAACCAGTGCAAAACTAAACACAAAGTATGGAGTCGGGGACACAAGGAGCCATCAGTACAGCTTCAAATGCAGTCTGACACCTGGGTACAAACTCTACGATGACATGGTTCAGATTATGCAGAAGTTTAAAGGTTTTGCATCATTTTTTGCTCTTACTAAAGACATCATTGGTCTACAATGACCACACTCATCGGGATGGTTTTGATTGTGTTGATTGTGCCTCCACAGGCAATTGAGCAGACCATAATAATGGCGGAGAAACCCTCTCGCAGACCAGCATTACGCATTTAGGCTATTTGTTTAACATGTCACACATCTATGTTTGTAAACTCAGGCAGATGCATGACCTCAGATAGGCCCATGTTATATCAGAATAAGCCCATAAGCAACACACACACTTACACACACACACACACACACACACACACACACACACAGAATAATTGGACTGTATTAAGATATTAGAAACTCAACATCTGTTGGCCCTTAATGTTTGACCTGAATGTGAAACACATGTAGTTATACCCAAACGCGCCAACCTTGAGAGCTCAAGAACAGGGAGGCTTTCCAAAACCCCAAAGCCTGGCAGCCTCGTGCGTTTCTCCTCCAGCATTACAGTTTCAGACATGTGTTACAGACTTTCCTGCATTCCTGCTACTCGCTATGAATGAAGGACAAGCCAAGAGGAACGGATTCGGGCACCGTTCGTACCCTGTGCCACCTGTCACATGCATCCCACAGGTCAGAACCCGAGCCGCGCTTGACTTTATTCTTACTTTTAAATCGCCATTAAAGGATTAGACGAGAGTCCGGATTGGGAAAGTTGTACTCACGTGAATAAAAGTGGAGGGAGGACAGAGCGCATCGCCGCAGCCGCTCCAAACGCAGACTGTTTTCAGAAACCGAGCCTCCAGTTGCATCGCTTTACTGAACGATCCGGTTTGTAGCGTCTCCGTCTTCATGACATGGAGAATAAGCACGCGGTGATTTTCGCTGTACGGGTTGAGATCTGAACAGACGAGAAGCCAGAGATGCCAACTTGAGAGGTCCAACCTGCGGTGGATGGAAGCACTAGGGGCGGGGTGCGCGCAAGGCCGGGGATGAGGGATGAGGGGCGGGGCGCATCCCAGACTGGGATGGTATGATACACCGTGCGTGTGTTATCGCTGTACTAGTTTAATATCTCAACGTTTAGTTTAAACTTTGGAGTGAATGTCTAAGGGATTCACTAATGAGGTCAAACAGAGATTTGGGATTCGAAAAACGGATGCACAATGGATAAAAGCTGGTACGAATCCGAATTCCCTATTACAAATATTTCTTATAGTGAATATATTATGACTTGTTTCTATCATCAGCTCATAGAAAGTTCATTTGATCTCCTAACAATATTCTTTAGACTTTTAAACTAATGCTAAATAAAACCTGACATTGCACTTTTTAATGCCATGAATAAATGGAGGTATTTGGCTTTTTGTACAAACCTGACAAAGGATAATTTAAGACCAGGAGGTGAACCGCTCCAAAGGCACAAGCAAAGGCAGTGCGAATCTGGACAGAACCAGTGTTGCTCCGAATCCAGAATCCAGATCCATGCCAGTTTTGGTCTATTCTTCTGAACCAGCCTGAATCTGGGCCAAATAGTTTTTTGCTATCTGGGAAAAAACATGATTTCCTGATGGGAATCGGTGTCATGGTTTCCATTTTCCATCTGGATCAAATGGTTTCCAAGAGTCCACTCATTCTTGATTTAGTTACACATCCAAGACGCATTCAGTGTGTAATTAATTGGAGTGCAGTCTATCTGGAATGTTCCCCAGTTCTAGACAGTCTGAAGTACAGGATTGTTACACGTGCAAACGTGATAGAAGTCTGAGGAATTGCCAGTAAACCCAGCCTATTACTGCAAAAACTGTCAAACACATCGGCAGGTCACATATTAAATGATTGGGACTGTGTACAGTGTGAAACTCACCCCGGATCGAAAACACCATTACATGTAAACCATAACGAACCCATCAAGAATCCATGAGCCCCATGCTGCATTTGATTTTTATTTTCCTCAGGGATTTAAATGTTATTTTCCATGGACCTGATTGTGGTCAAGTGTTTCATTTCTGCTGGTGTTTATTGAATTGACTTTAAATGAGAAATATTCACAACCAATCAGGTAAATTGTTCAAATTCTTTCGTTGTGGCTGAAGCACTGGACGAAACTTTTGGCCAGCAAGCTACAGCGTGCCAGTTAACTAAGAATTACTTTGGTTTAACCACCTTGTTTGTTGTTCTTCCAATATAATCCAACATACCAAAACCACTTTTAGTAGGCATCATGGTCGCAACTTCTTCAGGACGTCTTTAACGACAAAATACATTTCTGTTATGGTGAGTCACATGACATTTGCGATTCAGGCCACCAGTTCAAACGATGTTCTTAACGACGCTCTCTTCATGAACTGATTACGGTAACAACCTGCACTGTCTCAACCTACTCCAGCTTTAACTGTAGTCTCCCCAAATTACAGGGCGAGTTTATTGGCTGCAGAAGGTCACAGACCAGATAAATTCCTGGAGAAGCCGCATTACGAGACGTTTTCCCCAAGAGGTTGAGAATAATTAGCTCTAGTTGCTTTCCCTCGCCGCTTGAAAACACACAGACCCTCTTAAAAAAGGGAGCGAATACGGTGAAGCTCGGTTACAATAACGTAAGAAAGTGGAAAGGGAGGTATGTAAGCAAGCTGCAATTCCAAAGTGAACATTTGTCTGAGACTCTGGCAACCGTTCAGCCTTCTCAAAGTTCAGCAGAACCCCAGACAGGCGGTGTAACCTTTCCCCAGACCCCATCCACAGTGAGAGAGGTGTGGATGTTCAACAGTTCAAGCTCCTTTCGGTACTTGGCAGCACTGAAAGACCTGAAACACTGGCCACGGAGCTCACATGGTGTTCTCAATCATCCCCCGAAACTCACCACGGCGTAACAACTCCACTGGAACCAGATCTTGACTCTGTATTCCCAATACTATTTCAGTGAACCAGGCTAGAGATAAAGATGCAGTTAAGAGGCTGTAACGCTGAGGTGACGCTAATGGGTAATGCTCCCGTAAAGTGATCTACAGTGCCAAATGGATGGTGGGAGACCCTGAAGTGACAAGACAAATGACAGCAAACTCTCAAATTCTACCGTCATATCATGATCATGTCATATGCATGAATACTGAAGGCAAGCTTAGTCATGTGTAACCCTGTAGGCTACAAGGCAATATTACACAAGAACAGATTTGGGGAAAACAATGTTGATTCATCCAAACACCTTTGTCTTTTAGACCAAGGATTTATTGGGAAATCAACAACTGAAAGTTTCTAGTAAAATCTATTTAAAGTCCATTTAGTTTGCTCGCTATTTAAAACACATCACACCCTATTTAAATCACATTAGCAGGATCCTTAATTTGGAAACAAACTCCATTAATTTCGGTAATTTAACAGTTGAGCAAAGCTTCAGGGGAAAGGAAAGAAACGTGATGAAGTCAGTGTCTCTGCACTGAAGTTCCGGGTTCAGATTATTTTGGACAGATCAGGGTCATCCTGAAAGGGCCCTGTCCATCACAGGGTAGCAAATACACCTAAAAATGAGACTGTACCCATCCACGCCCATGCACCTTGACCAGACTGATGGTTGACCCTTACGACTCTGGAGCGGCCATGTATTATCACAATATCCGACCCTCTCCTGATCTGAATGAAATGCGTGAGAAAGCTCCCGTGTTCTCCGCGTTCTCTCAATGGACTCGGTCTCACCTCTGGTCTCCATGGTATGTGGAGCTCATTCTTCTCAGTGGGACATGTCCAAGTCGGGAGGTTTTCAGACAGAATAGGAGTGTCTCTTCCTTCTGTTTGTCTCCCCCCAGCTCGCTTACTGGCTCATCTTCTGTCTTTCCATACTTTGAAGGGAGCTCGGCTTCTAATATAAGACAGGTCCCTACCACAACAAAGTAGGGCTACATCGACTTTGAATAAACACTTTCAGCTTAAAAAAAAACAACAAAAAAAAAACGTCCCCCTCCCCTGGCCGTCCTACACTCCAAATTTTCCCCTCTCTCTCTGTTATTGTGCTTTTGGCTCTGTAGCGAAGTATGTGCACTTGTTATGTGTTCTCCATGGTAGCCGGGCTTCTGGAATAGATTAGATGGGGTGGGTGGGTGGGTGGCGGGGGGGAGTAGAGCAAGAGCGAGAGCGGACAGCTGAACTCAGTAGAGGGAGACAAAGCTGTGGACGGGGTGGAAGTGTGAAAAGAAGAGATAAATACAGGAGACGGGGTGGAAGGGGCGAGCCAGCAGCTGAATAAACCTGGATGGAATTGAGAGAAGAACGTTCAGGTCACTCCAGGTAAAGAGAAGCCGGTCGGTGATGTTTATCGTTCAGGTTTCCAGCACGTTTGGAAGGTCGGCTGTGGGAATTCGCTTCCATCAGACCACTAAAGCGTTCAGATATTGAACAATAAGCTCTGGCTCTCGACCTGCATTCCAGTTCATCCCAAAGGTGTTGCACGCAGTTTATCCAGTCATGGGTTTCCACACAGAAATCTGCAAGATGTTTATGTTACAAACGAGGCATTGTAATGCTGAACTGCACTACAATATATCCAGTGTCGCATTAAAAAGTTCTTCTAACAGCATGGGGTGAAGCATCGAAAACAGGGCCATTTTTGATATCGTATGGGACATAGTTTCTCAGTGGTAACGACTCAGGACTCCTAATCCATTAGACCCCTGAGCCAGGCCTTTAACCTTGAACAGCTTAGCTTTACTGTAAGCTGCTCTGCACAGGACGTTTGCAGAAATGGTGCAAGAACTACATGTTACTATGGTTACTAGTCATGTTGCGACTCTTTGAGCATGACCTTAAGCTCTGGAATGCTTCAAATATGTTGCTGTATCTCCATCAACTTAAACAAATCCTATCACTTCTGGTTGCTCATGGGTGCTCACAGCTTTAGGAGGGTTTTCCAGGTGACCAGATGCACTCCGAAGCTCACTGATCTCTTGACTCTCACCCCTTTGCACCTGTTAATGCTAAGCACCTGAACTCTTGCCCAAATCAGAAATCGCAGCGAGGGTTATGTTCCATTCGGCTCAAGGAAATAGAGGAGTTAAGTGCTGGCTTTCGTAAAATCATTTTAAAGTTAAGGTTAATACGGCCTGTCAAGTCTGTGCACGCTCCGTCCTGTGATCTCCTGAGCCCCAGCTTGGCTCTCCAGCTTCATAACCGTGCGTTTGGCCACTTCCCCACATTGCATTTGCATTGAGCAACATTACGAGCTGTCATCGCCCCTCCACCCCGCTGCCCTTCTACTCTGCTCTGTAGCGACTGGCCTTAAAACCACAAGTCTCCTTCCTCTCAGCTGGCAGGAGCATTTAACGCAATCGGTGAAGTACATAAATGGACATTTTTCAGTGCCTATTTGTTGCGGAGCAGGGGATCGTGTATTTTACGGCACTTAACCGCAGGCCCTCGGTAGCAGCGCACGATGACTCACGTGCACTCCGTGGCATTTTGTGAGGGGTGCAGATGTCTCTCGTGTAAGGGGATCTGCTCTCCCATGGAAGACGTTTTCTCCCGCCCGGCCTGTAAGGTTGCTGGTGCAGATCAGATGGCACTAGCAAGAAAAACATGGATCCTGGCAACTGGCTGATTTTTATCGTGTGAAAAAAAGAGATGGTTCAACTTTTCTATGACTAACAGTCATATTCTCTTGTGGGAAAAGAGTTCGACGTTCAGTCTGGATTGTCCACGCATTACCTCAGTTCCTCAAAAACGTTTTGTTCGCCAGCTCTCTGTCACTTAGCTCTAATTTGCTACTACAGATCTGGCCTGAGCGCCGCTGCTCCACACACTGTTCCTAAGGTCGTTTTTATATCATCGGTCCGTACGTCGTGTCAGATCGCTTGAACTTGGCAGCTTGCGGATTAATAAAAAACATCTCGAGCGGCAGGACCAGCCAGGAGAATAATTAACGCGGAATACATGAAACGGTAATTTACCAAGAATGGAAAAAAACAAGGCTTTTGGGAGTTACGTGCCTTAAAGAACATCTGGATTCCTGTAAAAGACTGCAAGCAGAAAATGGAAAATAAGTACAGTCAGTCAGCTGACATAATCAAACATGAATGTGTTCTGTCACCAGACAATATGGCAATACAACGCAGGCACGCAGATCTGAGGAACAGCTCGGGTTTGATTTTGGGGACGTTTGACTTTTCGTCTCTCATCACCTGCAAACATCGAAACTAAAGCTAACGCTTAGAAATAAAAATAAACACAAATGGAAGGAGGGACAGAAGGGAAACTGCTAATATTCCTCTCAGAATCGGACATTTTTTAAATAAACTAATAAGGTTTATTTCTCTTCTATTTGTACTGAAAGTATTTTTAGTTGACACGCAATGGAATGGCTCCTTGTGCAGAGTTGGTTCCTGTCTTGCACCCAGTGCTGCTTGAAAGGCCCCGGCCCCCAGCGACCCAGAACAGGAATAGTAAATGAGTGAATACATTTTTTTAATTATATAAGATACATCATCAAAAGTCATTTTATCTTCCTTTGCAAACAGATAAAGGACTTGGATGATGGATGATGTACACACTTATAAAGAAGGCTTACATTTACAACAATACAACAAATACAATTTTAGAATACAGTTGATTCCGGTTAATGGGACCAGCCGCTTATTCGGACACCAAATCCTAAAGTACCGAAACAAATCCTATTATATACGTCCAATGTTATTTGCTAATTTGGACCAAAATTGTGCTTAATCGGACCAAAGAACGTGTACAGGATGTAATATCCGTGAAGAAACTCTTCGTCTCTGGCATCACTACCCGAAAACTCCCGAGTTTCTCCTTAGCCCTCTACTGCCACCTACAGGTCTTTGCCTAACATTTCCATTTACTAGAAAAAAAGAAGCCACTTAGCCACTGCTAAAGCGCGTCAGATCACACTGGATAAGTTCTTCAAACGTCACAAATATGCGCTAAGAAAGAAAATCTTAAATGTGCTCTTTCTTTACTTGACGCTTATTCATTCATTCATTAATTCATTCCTTATTTTCTGCTTAATCCACCCGGCACCACTGGGCGTCAATCCATTTTAGGACACACACAGTCACACAATAAGGGCCACTTTTAGGGACGCCAATTAACCTAACACGCCTGTCTTTGAACCGTAGGAGGAAACCGGAGTACCCGGAGTAAACCCACGCAGACGAGAGGAGGACATACAGACTCCACGCAGAAAGGACCCAGGCCGCTGCACCCTGGGATCGAACCCGGGACCTTCTTGCTGTGAGGCGGCGGTGCCACCCCACCCACCGAGCCCCCGTGCCGCCCTATTTAGTCTTAAGCTCCCAAAAATTGTTAATATTCCAGTAAACGGGTGCCTTCTGGTACCACCCTTCCATCGGTACCTCTTTTTCGTGGGAGACCCTGCCAAGGTGGGGCACGACGCCCAGTTCTAAAGCGTAACACAAAACAAAACAGGAGACAATTTAAACAAAAGCAGACAACAGAATCCAACTCAGGAGTAACCGGCCAAATTTCACTCTTCAGTTAGACCTTTTTTGGAAGGTTCTTCCATGTCCGTGGTTCCACCCAGAAGACCGTAAGCTGGGAAACAAAACAACCTTGCCTTTTCTTACGATAATATTGGAGATCTTCGGGAACATTTCCAGACCGTTCGAGAAACGGCCGCATGCCTTTGGTCTTCAGAGCCATAACTCGCTTCGTTCTCGTTTTTCTTTGAACAAAAATAACAACGGCGAGTTACGTAAGGGCGCTCGCGTCTCGCCGGGGATATGCGTGACACGCGCCCGCTCCCTTCGCGTCCCCCGGCGGGGCGAACGGCGGATGATCCTAAATGGGAATTCTCTGTTCTGCGCTCCCGTGGATTGCTTCGGTGTACCTTATCTAAAGCCGCTATTCTGCACTGAGTAGATTCTGTCATTAGGCCCTTATTTTCATCTCCTGGTCCTTTCATGTAACCTCGGGATGAAGAGCGCTCGTCGAGAAAGCCTCAGTGGGGGATTATTATCTAACGCTCTATTATGCTGCTGGAGAGAAAGGGAACGAGAGGGCGAGCGAGAGAGGGAGTGCAGGAAGAAAGCAGCTGTGCTAATTAATGACTTATATCCTGAATGAAGGGTTTAATAGTGAGGTTGGGTAATGCGTGTGTGTGTGTGTGTGTGTGTGTGTGTGTGTGTTATTCATGGCTGCTCGGCTTAACACGTTAGGGGGACGTTTCATTAGGACTTGGTCTCGGGACTTAAGAGTTGCCCTTTCTGAAGGATAAACGTGTAATTCAAGAGGAGCCTTTGCAAAACCCTTCAAAAACACAACGCTTTTCGGCTCTTTTCCGGCTCCGAACACACTCGCGGTTTCTCCTCCTTTTGTGGTGGTCCGGTCCGATTTCCTGCTGAGCAGATTTAGGCCAGGGCTCGGACTTGACCCCTCTAGGAGATTCGCCCCTCTGTCGTGTGTGTTTTTGCCAGTTCATTGCCATTCTGGAAGGTGAACAATGTGGGCGTTGTTAGCTGTCCGGCGTGGAGCTTCCGTCCAGAATTTGGTGTACCTGACAGGATCCGTTTTCCTTTCGATCGGGGGGGTGAGACAAGCCTCATAAAGGGACCCAAACTGCTTGGGGCGGCTCAGACGTTAGATGTTAGAATGAACCAAGTGATCGAGTGAATTCATTTAATATCTAATTACAGTTAAGGGATTGTTCACCACCAAAACTTCCACACAAAGGGATTGTTCACCATGAGAACTTCCACACAAAGGGATTGTTCACCATAAGAACTTTCACACAAAGGATTGTTCACCACCAGAACTTCCACACAAAGGGATTGTTCACCATGAGAACTTCCACACAAAGGGATTGTTCACCACCAGAACTTCCACACAAAGGGATTGTTCACCATGAGAACTTCCACACAAAGGGATTGTTCACCACCAGAACTTCCACACAAAGGGATTGTTCACCATGAGAACTTCCACACAAAGGGATTGTTCACCA
>JAVSBV010000043.1:5722455-5736216 GCA_033117975.1 Parotocinclus spilosoma | reverse complement strand
TCCAAAATCAGAGCTGTGGATTCAGATTCTGGTTATAACGCTCTGCTATCGTACCATTTAACTGAAGCAAAGGGAACGAATCTTTTTCGAATTGGAAGCAGTACTGGAGAATTAAGGACTAAAAGACGAATGAGTGACAATGACTTAAAAACCCACCCACTTCTAATTACTGTCTCAGATAACGGAGAACCTTCACTGTCATCATCTCTCAGTATTGAAGTTGTGGTTGTGGAAAATATGGACATGATTCAGCCTTCTCTAAGAAAAGTTCCAGTAAAGGAGGACGATTTTTCCAATCGGAATCTCTATCTGCTTATTGCTGTAGTTTCAGTATCTGTGATATTTTTGCTGAGCCTCATCGGTTTAATAGCAGCCAAATGTTATGGGACGGATGGTTTGACAATGTCCAGTGTTCCAGTTGTCACTACACACCCTGATGGGAGCTGGTCTTACTCGAAATCCAGTCAGCAGTATGACGTATGCTTTAGCTCAGACACACTGAAGAGTGATGTGGTGGTTTTTCCATCACCATTTCCCCCCGCAGACAGAGAACTGATCAGCATTAATGGAGGAGACACTTTTAACAGGACACAAACTCTTCCAAGCACTGGGAAGGTAAGACAGTCTTTTAGTGTAATTCCATTGTAATTGGGTGTTTATTGGCCTGCGTTTCACTTGTTGTGATATTGCGTTTTGTAGATGGCATGTAGAGCTGATGACTGTCCTTCTTCAATATGCTATGTTATTTTAAATTTTATCTAAATATTTCTAATTATTTTTCCTTATTGTTTTGATATGGTTTTTGACTTTTAAATATCAAAATAAATATCTTTGACACACACAAGTACATATCTCGTGTCAATATATCACATATTTAAAGTTTTTAGATATTGCCTATCGTCTACCACCCCTACCGCCAAAAAGATTAATAGATTAGTTGCTAAATTAGACCTTATGATTTTGAAGCTGTAATGTAAAAAAGTATAGTGTAAATGTCATAGTGTTGTTGCACACAAGATGTCGCTGTAGACCGTGAGTTGAATTAAATGCAACCTCATTCATACTCCGCCTTGTGCATAACACGGTACAGCCGAGCCTTATATTCCTAAAACCGGACGGTCGAACTCTGGAGTGGTTCTTTATTTTCGGTATGTAGTACCAAACGGATATATGAGGACAAAGCATGCTTGCATATTTTTGAAAATCCTTTACATTAAAACGATGACCTTCTGGGATATTTCTCGCTCTCTTTGGGTGAAGGCCCTGACGCTGCTTTGTTTATGGGATTTGTGCTCTGGTCAGATTTCGTACTCAGTGTTAGAAGAGGCCAAGGAGGGAAGCATTGTTGGAAATATTGCAAAGGATCTTAATCTCAATATTCAGGACCTGGAGTCGCGTATGTTACAGCTTGTGTCTGGACCTTACACCAAATATTTCGAGGTAAATCTGAAAACAGGGATTGTATTTGTTAACAACAGAATAGACCGTGAGGAGCTGTGTGAGAGGAAAGAGAAATGCCTAATTCATTTTGAAGCTGTGATCTACAATCCTCAACAATTTTACCGTGTGGAGATTAGTATACTTGATATTAATGATAATTCTCCAGTCTTTTCACGACAGACACTTTCTCTGGACATCATTGAAAATATGCTTCCTGGAGATCGGTTTTCTTTAATTGAGGCTATCGATGCGGATGTCGGTATAAATTCCATGAAAACATACAAGCTCAGTTCAAATGAATACTTTTCCCTAGATGTACAAAGTCCTGGGCAGCAGAGTGACTCCCCTGAGCTGTTACTTCAGAAATCTTTGGACAGAGAGAAAGGCTCAGTAATAAAGCTCGTGCTAACCGCTTTAGACGGTGGGACTCCTCCCAGATCAGGGACACTGCAGATTGTTATAAATGTACTGGATATAAACGACAACAGCCCCATATTTAGCAAACCTTTATACAAAGTTAGGGTTCAAGAGAATGCAGCTGTAGGAACCAAAATTCTTACTGTATCTGCAACAGACGCCGACGAGGGTCTTAACGGTGAAGTGTCATATTCCATCTTAGAAGAGGGAAAGTTGGCGTTGGAGCTTTTCTCCATAAATCCAGTTTCTGGAGAAATCACAGTCAAAGGTAACGTGGATTACGAGAAAAGCCCTGCAGTAGAATTAAAGGTGCAAGCTCAAGACAAGGCACAATCCCCAAGAAGGTCGAAATGTAAAGTGTTGATTGAGGTTGAGGATGTGAATGACAACGCACCAGAGATTGCAGTTTCTCGGCTGATGAGCTCAGTGAGCGAGGACATCAAACCTGGCACAGATGTGGCCTTAATTAGTGTTTCAGATAAGGATGGCGGTGAAAATGGAAAGGTTGGATGTAAACTTATAGGACTCAGCCCTTTTAAACTCCAGTCGTCATATAAAAACTCTTATTCTTTAATTGTGAATGAACACCTGGACAGAGAGCAGCACTCAACATACAATGTCACAGTTGTAGCTAATGATGAAGGCACTCCTTCCCTCTCGAGCACTAGCGTTATATCAATTCAAGTTTCTGATGTAAATGACAATGCACCACTATTTTCATCTCAAGAGATTAATATTAATGTGAAAGAAAATAGTCCAGTTGGAGGACTGTTGGCATCACTAACAGCAACAGATTTAGACATTGGTGAAAATGCTCAAGTATCCTATTCTTTACTTAATGTAGAAAGGAGCAGAGTGTCAAGTATGATGAACATAAACTCACACACAGGTGAATTGTACAAACTGCAGTCATTCGATTATGAGGAAACAAAACGAATTCAGGTAAAAGTTCAAGCTACTGACTCTGGTATTCCTCAACTAAGCAGCAATGTGACTGTGAACATTTTTGTCCTGGATGAGAACGATAACATTCCAGTGTTTTTGCCACCTTATTCTGAAGCCGGATCTGTAAACACTGAGAACATTCCGTACTCTGCTGAAGCAGGATATTTTGTGTCCAAAATCAGAGCTGTGGATTCAGATTCTGGTTATAACGCTCTGCTATCGTACCATTTAACTGAAGCAAAGGGAACAAATCTTTTTCGAATTGGAACCAGTACCGGAGAATTGAGAACTAAAAGAAGAATGAGTGACAATGACTTAAAAACGCACCCACTTCTAATTACTGTCTCAGATAATGGAGAACCATCACTGTCATCAACTATGAGTATTGAAGTTGTGGTTGTGGAAAATATGGACATGATTCAACCTTCCCTAAGAAAAGTCCCAGTAAAGGAGGACGATTTTACCAATCTGAATCTTTATTTGCTTGTTGCTATAATTTCGATATCAGTGCTATTTTTGCTGAGCCTCATCATTTTAATAGTAGCTAAATGCTACGGGTCAGACAGTTTGGGCAGGTTTAGTGCTCCAGTGGTCACTACACACCCTGACGGGAGTTGGTCTTACTCGAAATCCAGTCAGCAATATGATGTGTGTTTTAGCTCAGACACACTGAAGAGTGACGTGGTGGTTTTCCCATCACCATTTCCTCCTGCAGACGCAGAGCTAATCAGCATTAATGGAGGAGACACTATCAACAGAACACAAACTCTTCCGAGCACTGGGAAGGTAAGACGATTTATCTAGCTTCAGTGGACTTCAGTACAAATGTTGGTTACCTTTTTAATCTTTGTAATTGAGTTTTCTTGCCTCCAGAGGTGACTCTAGTAACTGTATGCTGTCCTTTTTCCAGTGTAAATAAATTTCCTTTTTGTGCTGACTTAATATTGATGAGCTCTTGTATAAGTAGTGGATGATTTAATACGTTTTACCTGTACGTTTGAGTATTCATTTTTTGTTGTTGATGGTATAATTACTGTTAAAACTGTTGCCAAATCATACACAGCTCTTGAATTTTAGTGTTAACTTTATTTCAATAGTATTTAAGGATTTAAATCAGTTAAATGAGCTTCCCATACCAAACCTAATGGGTTAGTTTGTTTCTTCCTTCTGCGGAAGACTGATTTCTTTAAACAACCGGATAATGACTCTTCTGTTTTTGTTTGAAGTACCACCTCTGTTTTTTGTAAGCTTTTGTAAAACTATAAATAATTTATAGCATAATCATGTATGTGTCATACTAAGGGCTTGATCTTAAGTCTCGTCTCAGAGCAGCAATAGTCTGTAGTTAAAATACTTATGTATTGTAGTTATTCAGGTATTGCGTTGGTGTTCCTTAAAGTTCTTGCACATTTAGTAAGTTGCACAAGTGGGGACCATCTCCTTAATTACATTGTCATTATCTTTATTTGTAAGAAAAGTGGAGAAAATGCATTTCATACTAAACTATTGCACAAGTGTTGGATTATGGTTGAATTTTTGTTTTTTAAATTATTTAATTATATGATTACTTTGCACATATATTTTATTGCAAGTTGCAATTGAATACGAACTGCAGCTGAATGTAAAGGAAATTAAACGAAACATGGCAGTCCATTTTATTTCTGGAATATTGAAATGTATTGGCAGAATTGCATGTAAATTTATGGAAGAACATATCACAGAAAAATAAATTAATAAATTAATTAAGATCTCAAAGAAGCAAGCAATTAAAAATATTTAAATATTTGCAGTATGTATAGCTACAGTTTCACTAATTTCTACAAACAGTAAGCTTAGTTTAAAATAGCATATAAATATGCTTAAACTTCTTACAAAATATTATTTTTTAACTTATTGAATCCCATAATTTAAAGATTATTAAAAATAGGCAGGGTTATTAGAGCAAAGCTTTTACAAATGTCGTATGTAATGTCATGCCGTATTTGGACACAAGATGTCGCTGTAGACCGTGCAATAAATTGACTATCGTATCATTCACACCCACCGCGATCAAGGGAGTAACACAGCTAAATGCACTTCTCGTAAATTCATCCGTCACACGCTCTCTCTCTATTGTTGTGTTTTCCTGCACATGGATGTATATATGTCAAACACTAGTTGTGGATATACAAGACAATTCAGCGATGGTTATCTCGGACATTTCTCGTTCTGTCTGGATGAAGGTCCTGACGCTGCTCTTTTTTTCGGATTTGTGCTCCGGTCAGATTTCGTACTCGGTTTCTGAGGAGGTAAAGAAGGGAACTGTTGTGGGAAATATAGCAAAGGATCTTAATCTGAATGTGCATGAACTAGAATCGCGCATGTTCCAGTTTGTTTCAGGACCTAACACCAAGTATGTCGAGGTAAATCGGAAATCAGGGATCTTACTTGTTAACGACCGAATAGATCGCGAGGATCTGTGTGAAAGCAAACAGAAATGCTTACTGAATGTCGAGGCGATGGTTTACAATCCACATAAGCTGTTCCATATTGAACTAAACGTATTAGATATTAATGATAACTCTCCAGTGTTTCCACATCAAACACTTAACTTGGACATTATTGAAAATATGGCTCCAGGAGAGCGGTTTCCTCTGGCAACAGCCCGGGACATAGACATTGGCAGCAATTCTGTGAAAACCTATAAGCTTAGTCCAAATGAACATTTTTCACTGGATGTACAAAACGCTGGGCAAAAGAGCGTTTCACCTGAGCTTGTGCTTCAGAAGTCTCTGGACCGGGAAAGGGAATCAGTGATAAAACTCGTACTTACTGCCGTAGACGGAGGGACTCCACCCAGATCAGGCACTGTTCAGTTGGTTATTAATGTTTTGGATGTAAATGACAACAGTCCGATATTTACCAAACCTCTGTACAAAGTCAAGGTCCGTGAAAATGCACCATTAGGAACGAAAATATTTAGCATTTCAGCAACAGACGCAGACGAGGGTGTTAACGGTGAGGTGTCTTACTCCATTGTTAATGATGGAATCTCAATGTCAGACATTTTCTCCATTAATCCAGTTTCAGGAGAAATCCTTGTTAAAGGTAACATAGATTATGAGGAAAATCAGGCTGTGGAGCTAAAAATACAAGCTCAAGATAAAGGATATTCTCCAAGAAAATCTAGATGTAAAGTGCTGATTGAGGTTGAGGATGCGAATGACAATGCACCGGAGATTTCAGTTACTCTACTCATGAACTCAGTAAGCGAAGGCGTTAAACCAGGAACCGATATTGCATTAATAACTGTGTCAGATAAGGATGGTGGTGTGAATGGAAAAGTACAATGCAGAATTATAGGACCCAGTCCTCTTAAACTTCAGTCTTCATATAAAAGTTCGTACTCTTTAATTGTGAATGAACCTCTGGACAGAGAACAGCACGCACAGTATAATGTTACAGTTTTAGCTAATGATGAAGGCACTCCTTCACTGTCGAGCATTAACGTTATTACAATTCAGGTTTCTGATGTAAATGACAATGCTCCCCTATTTTCATCTCAAGAGATTAATATTAACATAAAAGAAAATAGTCCAGTTGGAGGGTTGTTGGCGTCATTAAGCGCAACAGATTTAGACATTGGTGAAAATGCTCATGTTTCCTATTCTTTGTTTGACGTAGAAAGCAGCAGGGTGTCAAATAGGATGAACATAAATTCACACACCGGTGAATTGTACAATCTGCAGTCCTTCGATTATGAGGAAACTAAACAAATTCAATTTAAAGTTCAAGCTACTGACTCTGGTATCCCTCCACTAAGCAGCAATGTGACTGTGAACATTTTTGTCATGGATGAGAACGATAACAGTCCGGTGTTTCTGCCACCTTATTCTGAAGCTGGATCTGTAAACACTGAGAACATTCCGTACTCTGCTGAAGCGGGATATTTCGTGTCCAAAATCAGAGCTGTGGATTCGGATTCTGGCTATAATGCTCTGCTATCGTACCATTTAACTGAGGCAAAGGGAACAAATCTTTTTCGAATTGGAAGCAGTACTGGGGAAATAAGGACAAAAAGACGAATGAGTGACAATGACTTAAAAACACACCCACTTCTAATAACTGTCTCAGATAATGGAGAACCGTCACTGTCATCAACTATGACTATCGAAGCTGTGATTGTGGAAAATATGGACAAAATTCAACCTTCCCTAAGTAAAATCACAGTAAAGGAGGACGATTTTTCGGATGTGAATCAGTATCTGCTCATTGCCATCGTTTTGGTATCAGTGATATTTTTGTTGAGCCTCATCAGTTTAATAGTAGTTAAATGCTACGGAACAGACAGGTTGGGCAGATCGAGTGTTCCAGTGGTCACTACACACCCTGACGGAAGCTGGTCTTACTCGAAATCCAGTCAGCAGTATGACGTGTGTTTTAGCTCAGACACACTGAAGAGTGACGTAGTGGTTTTTCCATCACCATTCCCGCCTGTAGACGCGGAGCTCATCAGCATTAATGGAGGAGACACTTTTAATAGGACACAAACTCTCCCGAGCACTGGAAAGGTAAGATTATAGTTCTACCTTCCTGATTACAAATGGTGGTAGCGTTTTATAACCTTCCTTTCGTTAATCACAATGTTTTCTCGTTTGTTCATTCTACTTGTTAATATCAACAAATTTCTCGCTTAGTGCATTTGTCTGACATCTTATTTTAAATACGTAGTTCTCCAGAGCCTTAAATACGTTTTCGTTTTTGTTTTAAATAATTGTTGTTACAGCAGTTTTGTTGTTGAAACAATTAAAAAATTCAACAATCAACAATTTTGAATATCTATGTTTGCTTTGCTTTCTAAATTGACATGGCTGGACCTAAAACATTTTTTTATATCATATATTAATTTCACCCTGTTGCTGCATCTAATGTTTAATGGGTTAGGGTTAGGGATTAGTTTAATAATTGATAATTGAAATAAATTAATGTAAGTAATACACACTGTGGCAATTAAAAATTTTAATTGCTAATGCTCTAATTTTGATAGATTATTTTCTCTGAAGGTTCGTAAATGTACCTGCTTCAGACCGCTTTTCATGAACTCAGCACCACGCACTTCGTCAGCAATGCCATGTTTAGGTTTATAACTTTAACGTTATAAAGTAGTGAATAAAAAAATGAAAAAAACTGTGGGACTGGATAACCAAATGAATAAAAAAGTAATATTTAATACAAAATAGTTACATGGTTTATTACACTTATTTAAAATATGCCAACATGTTATACATGAAGCTTTTTTTTAAAGTATCTCATCATTTATTTTTACAAAGTAGCTACTTATAAATGTTTGCACCTCTAATGTCAGACCGGATTTGTACACGAGATGGGGCTGTAGACCGCAAGTTGAATTACTGACACTATCATCGCTCCACCCAGTGAATAACGGAGCCAGACAAAGCGACAGACACTTTCCAAATCGCCGTGTTTCTTGCTCATGTTATTTTGTTCCAGTGTGTGGAAGGATGAATTTCAAAAACTCGGCTTAACTCAGGGTGGACATAGAACACAATTCAACGATGATTTTTTTGTACATTCGTCGTTATCTATGGATGCATGTCCTCTCTTTGAATTGCTTATGGGATTTATGCTGCGGCCAGATTTCGTATTCGGTTTCTGAGGAGTCCAAGAAGGGAACCGTTGTTGGAAATATAGCCAAGGATCTAAATCTGAACATTCAGGAACTGGAGTCACGGATGTTTCAGCTTGTGTCTGGGTCGAATACCAAGTATTTCGAGGTAAACCTAAAAACAGGGATTTTACATGTTAAAGAAAGAATAGACAGAGAGGAGCTGTGCGAAGGCAAAGATAGGTGCGCTATCGTGTTTGAAGTAATGGTTCACAATCCTCTAATGTTTTACCGTGTGGAAACGAACGTAGTAGATATTAATGACCATCCGCCTATCTTTCCACACACAATGCTTTCTATAAACATCAGTGAAAATGACCCTCCGGGAGAAAGATTTCCCGTAACAACAGCTCGTGATTTAGATATCGGTAGCAATTCCATTAAAACCTATAAACTCAGTGCGAATGAATATTTTTCACTGGACGTCCAAAGCTCTGGACATCAGAGTGTTTCAGCTGAGCTGGTGCTTCAGAAACCCTTGGACAGAGAGAAAGTATCTGTGATTAATCTTTTACTGACTGCTATAGACGGAGGGACTCCTCCCAGATCTGGTACACTGGAGTTAGTTATAAATGTACTGGATGCAAACGACAACAGTCCCTTGTTTACCAAAACACTTTACAAAGTCAAGCTCCGTGAGAATGCACCTATAGGAACAAAAATTCTTACCGTTACCGCAGCAGATGCAGATGAGGGTATAAACAGTGAATTAATGTATTCGATTGTAAGCGATGAGGGTAACACAGCATTAAATCTGTTTTCCATAAATCCTGCTTTGGGGGACATTATTGCCAATGGAAATATAGATTATGAGCAAAACTCTGCTGTTGAGCTTAGAATACAAGTTCAGGACAAAGGGCAGCCTCCAAAACGAACCAGGTGTAAAGTGTTGATTGAGATTGAGGATGTGAATGACAATCCACCTGAGATTTCTGTTTCTCGCATCATGAGCTCAGTAAGTGAAAACATAAAACTTGGCACAGATGTGGCATTAATCACTGTATCAGATAAAGATGGTGGTACAAGTGGTAAAGTAAACTGCAAGATTACAACACCCAGTCCTTTCAAACTCCAGTCGTCATATAAGAACACTTACTCTCTAATTGTGAATGAAGTTCTGGACAGAGAGCATCAATCCCAATATAATGTTACAGTTATAGCTAATGATGAAGGCACTCCTGCCCTGTCGAGCACTAGCGTTATAACAATTCAAGTTTCTGATGTCAATGATAACGCTCCCATATTTTCATTTCAAGAAATAAATATTAATGTAAAAGAAAATAGTCAAGTTGGGGGATTGTTGGCGTCAGTAACAGCAACAGATTTAGACATTGGTAAAAATGCTCACGTTTCCTTTTCTTTACTTGATGTAGAAAGCAGCAGGGTGTCAAATATAATGAACATAAACTCACACACTGGTGAATTGTACAATTTACAGTCTTTTGATTATGAGAAAACTAAACGCATTCAGTTTAAAGTTCAAGCTACTGACTCTGGTATTCCTCCACTAAGCAGCAATGTAACTGTGAACATTTTTGTCATGGATGAGAACGATAACAGTCCGGTGTTTCTGCCACCTTATTCTGAAGCTGGATCTGTAAACACTGAGAACATACCGTATTCTGCTGATGCAGGATATTTTGTGTCCAAAATCAGAGCTGTGGATTCGGATTCTGGTTATAACGCTCTGCTATCGTACCATTTAACTGAAACAAAGGGAACAAATCTTTTCCGGATTGGAAGCAGCTCCGGAGAAATTAGGACGAAAAGACGAATGAGTGACAATGACTTAAAAACACACCCACTTCTAATAACTGTGTCAGATAATGGAGAACCATCACTGTCATCAACTATGAGTATCGAAGTTGTGATTGTAGAAAATTTGGACATGGTTCAGCGTTCTCTAAGTAAAATCACAGTAAAGGAGGACGATTTTTCTGATCTGAATCTATATCTGCTCATCGCCATCGTTTTTGTATCAGTGGTATTTTTACTGAGCCTCCTCGGGGTAATAGTAGCCAAATGCTATGGGACAGATGGTTTGGGCAGATCCAGTGTTCCAGTGGTCACTACACACCCTGATGGGAGTTGGTCTTACTCGAAATCCACCCAGCAATATGACGTGTGTTTTAGCTCAGACACACTGAAGAGTGACGTGGTGGTTTTCCCCTCACCATTTCCACCTGCAGATGTAGATCTCATCAGCATTAATGGAAGAGACACTATCAACAGAACACAAACTCTACCTAACACTGGGAAGGTAAGATTATAATTCAGGTAGCTTCTACCTTCCGTTTGCAAACGCTGGTCGCGTTTTATAATCTGCTTTTTGTTAGTTGTACTGTTTTTGTCGTTTGTTCTTGGTTGTCTAATGTTAACTCTACATGTCCTGCATTTGTTTCACGTATCGATTTAAATACTTAGGTCACAATGTTCTTTTCTAATTTACACGAATCCAGCAGTCTAGTTCGCCTGCCTCAGATATCAACAGAGCATGGCAATATATTGACGTCTATGGAGTTTTAAATCAATAATACAGAATACAAAAAATAACATTATTATACACCAACGTACGATAGCAAAGACACACTTACACGCCCTAAATCAAGCTGCGCGGTGAGCGTAGGTTGTTGTTTTTTAGTGTTAAGCATTGTTCCAGCAGACTTGTCGTCGAACAATATACCACAGATTTGCGTATATCTTGATGGTTTAATTCTTAAATTTACATTTATTTACATTAAATACAATTGGCTGGAGCCGTGAAAAACTATAAAATAAGCGCAGCTTCAAAACATTGTTAATGGAATATATTGATTTTGCCCTGTTGTTGGATCTAATGTTTAATATCATGACAAAATTAGTATCTGTACGTCCAGTAAATTCTAATTCAAACAAGTTAATCTGAGCATGGCAGTCTTAGGCAATATAAATGTTGATTTAAGGCTCTGATTTTTACAGATGTTTTTCTCTGTCAATTTGTAAATGTTAATGTCCAGACCACTTTTGATTAATTCAGCACCACGCATTTGGACAGCAAAGTCATATCTAGGTTAGTAACTTTAAAAAAAGGAGCGAATAAATAACCGAAAAAACAAGTATGCGACTGGATAACCAAATATCTAAAAATGAATTTCTTTAATATTGACAAACAGAAGTAACATAGTTCTTCTCGTTTACGGAAAAGTCAATATCCATACAAAATTGCTCAGTAAACGTTATTTTAAAAAATATAAAAACTTTATGCTTGAATGCCAATTTTTAAATAATCTCTTAATTTGTATAAAAGTAGCAGTACGTAAACGTTTGCAAATGCAATGTCTGACCGGATTTGTACACGAGATGGCGCTGTAGACCGCAAATTGAATTACTGGCACATTATTGCACGCTCCACCCAGTGAATGACGAAGCAAGACAAAGCGACAGGGACTTCTTAAATCTCGTGTTTCTCTCGTGTTATTTTATTTGTGTGTATGTGGAAAATGAAGGTCAAACACCCTGCTTAATTCAGTGTGGATATAAAATACATTTCAGCGATGATTTTTTTGGACATGTATCGCTCTAACTGGATAAAGGCCCTGACGCTGCTGCATTGTTTGTGGGATTTGTGCTCCAGTCAGATTTCGTATTCGGTTTTTGAAGAGGCCAAGAAGGGAACTGTTGTTGGAAATATAGCGAAGGATCTTAATCTGAATGTGCAGGATTTGGAGTCGCGCATGTTTCAACTTGTGTCTGGATCTAATACCAAGTATTTTGAGGTAAATCAGAAAACAGGGGTTTTATTGGTTAAGGACAGAATAGACCGAGAGGAGCTGTGTGAAAGCAAACAGAAATGCTTACTAAACGTAGAAGCGATTTCACACAATCCTCATAAGCTCTTCCGTATTGAACTTAATATACTAGACATTAATGATCATCCGCCTGTCTTTCCACATCAAATACTTCATTTGAACATCAGTGAAAATGTGCTTCCTGGAGATCGATTTCCTGTAATTAAGGCTCGGGATATGGACGTCGATAGCAATTCTGTCAAAACATATAAACTTAATACCAACGATTTTTTCTCCCTGGACATCCAACGTGCTGGACAGCAGAGTGTTTCAGCTGAGCTCGTTCTTCAGAAGTCTCTGGACCGAGAGAGAGAATCGGTTATCAAGCTTGTGTTGACTGCTATAGACGGAGGGACTCCTCCGAGGTCAGGCACAATGCAGCTTGTAATAAATATACAGGATATAAATGACAACAACCCGGTGTTCTCTAAATCCTTGTACAAAGTAAAAGTAAAGGAAAACGCCCTTGCAGGAACTACAATCTTGCGAGTTTCTGCAACAGATGCAGACGAAGGTGTAAACCAAGAATTAATATACAAGCTTTTTAATGACGACCTAAACTCAGCGTTAGATTTATTTAACATAAATGCTGTTTCTGGTGAAATCACTGTGGTAGGTAATATTGATTACGAGCAAATCCCTGCAGTCGAACTAAGAATACAAGCTCAAGACAAAGGACAACCTCCAAGAAGTTCTAGATGTAAAATGCTAATTGAGGTTGAGGATGTAAATGACAATCCACCAGAAATATCAGTGACTCTGCTTATGAGCATGGTCACCGAGAACATAAAAACTGGCACAGATGTGGCATTAATCACTATATCAGATAAGGATGCCGGTACTAACGGTAAAGTAAGTTGTAAAATTATGGGACCCAGTCCGTTTAAACTACAGTTTTCATATAAAAACACTTATTCACTTATTGTGAATGAACCTTTGGACAGAGAACAGCACTCAACATATAATGTTATGGTTATAGCTAATGATGAAGGTACTCCTTCCCTCTTGAGCACAAACTTTATAAAGATTCAAGTTTCTGATGTAAATGACAACCATCCTCTATTTTCCTCACCTGAAATACATATTAACATAAAAGAAAATAGTCCTGTTGGAGGACTGCTGGCTTCACTAACAGCAACAGATTTGGACATTGGTGAAAATGCTCATGTTTCCTATTCTTTGCTAGATGTAGGAAGCAGCAGGGTGTCAAATATGATTAACATAAATTCACACACAGGTGAATTGTACAAACTGCAGCCATTTGATTATGAGGAAACAAAACAAATTCAATTTAAAGTTCAGGCTACTGACTCTGGTATTCCTCCACTAAACAGCAATGTGACTGTGAACATTTTTGTCCTGGATGAGAACGATAACAGTCCGGTGTTTTTGCCACCTTATTCTGAAGCCGGATCTGTAAACACTGAGAACATTCCGTACTCTGCTGAAGCGGGTTATTTTGTGTCC